>JAODAL010003788.1:0-167260 GCA_025379985.1 Phyllomedusa bahiana | reverse complement strand
GGGGGGGGGGGGGGGGGGGGGGGTTTTTCCCCCCCAGGGACATCGCCGCAGCAGCAGCAGGCCCGGAGCAACCCTAAACCAACAGGTGGGGGCCTACTTGGACGCACTCTCCCCCCAGTTAGAAGATCCGCTGGACTACTGGGGCAGCCAAACTGGATGTGTGGCCGCAACTTGCCGAGTTTGCAGTGGAGAAGCTGTCCTCCCCGGGCCAGTAGTGTGGCATCAGAGCGGGTGTTCAGTGCGGCGGGGGCCATCGTTACCCCAAGGAGACCCGCTTGTCCATGGGAAATGTGGAACGACTGACCTTTGTCAAGATGAATCAGGCGTGGATCGGCCAGGATTTCCACACACCATGCCTTAGGCGTCAGACTACATCAGCCAAGACGCCTCACCCAAACTGTGAGAAATGAGTCTGGGTTTAAACTACCTGCGTCAGCCACTATTCTGATGCCGCCACCCGGCTGATTCCACACATCTGCTGACAGTTTCTCCATCTGCCACCAACCATCTTTACCAGGGACTGGTATTGCCACCCACCTCCATACTCTGTCATTGTGCCACTCTCTGACCTCATGCTGTTGCTCTTGCCGCCGTCACCTCCACTCTCTGTCATTGTGCCACTCTGTGGGGCCCACTCCAGTTGTTGCCACCTCCAGAATGTCCCTTGTGCCACTGTCTGAAACCCCATGCTGCTGCCGCCGTCACTTCCACTCTGCTATTGAGCCACTCTGTGGCCTACTCCTGTTTTTGCCACCTCCAGAATGTGATTGTGCCACTGATTGACCTCATGCTGCTGCTGCCGTGACCTCCACTCTCTGTCATTGTGCCACTCCCGTGGCCTACTCCTGTTTTGCCACCTCCAGAATGTGATTGTGCCACTGTCTGACCTCATGCTGCTGCCACCGTCACCTCCACTTCTGGTCATTGTGCCACTCTGTGGCCTACTCCTGTTTTTGCCACCTCCAGAATGTGAAATTGTGCCACTGTCTACCTATGCTACTGCTGCCGTGACCTCCACTCTCTGTCATTGTGCCACTCTGTGGCCTACTCCTGTTTTTGCCATCTCCAGAATGTCATTGTGCCACTGTCTGACCTCATGTTGCTGCCGCCGTCACCTCCACTCTCTGTCATTGTGCCACTCTGTGGCCTACTCCTGTTTTTGACACCTCTCGAATGTGATTGTGCCACTGTCTGACCTCATGCTGCTGCTGCCGTGACCTCCACTCTCTGTCATTGTGCCACTCTGTGGCCTACTCCTGTTTTTGCCACCTCCAGAATGTGATTGTGCCACTGTCTGACCTCATGCTGCTCCCCACCTCACCTCCACTCTCTGCCCATTGTTGCCACTCTGTGGCCTATCCTGTTTTTTGCCACCTCCAGAATGTGATTTTACCTCTTTCTGACCTCATGCTGCTGCTGCCTCCGTCACCTCCACTCTCTGTCATTGTGCCACTCTGTGGCCTACTCCTGTTTTTGCCACCTCCAGAATGTCATTGTGCCACTGTCTGACCTCATGCTGCTGCCGCCGTCACCTCCACACTCAGTCATAGTGACACACTTTGGCCTACTCCTGTTTTTTGCCACCCCCAGAATGTCATTTTTGCCACTCTCTGACCTCATGCGCTGCTGCCGTGACATCCATACTGTGTCATTGGCCACTCTGTGGCCTACTCCTGTTTTTGCCACCTCCAAATGTCATTGTCCCACTGTCTGACCTCATGCTGCTGCCGCCGTCATCTCTACTCTCTGTCAGTGTGCCACACTGTGGCCTACTCCTGTTTTTGCCACCTCCAGAATTTGTCATTGTGCCACTGTCTGACCTCATGCTGCTGTGGCTGCCGCCGTCACCTCCACACTCTGTCACTAATGTTGCCACCTGAGCTCTCAGTTTGTTTTTTTCCAGCTTTCGCTGGTTTGACTTTTATCAGGAAAACATTCCCGCTTCAGTTTTTTGGTCCAATTTTGCCCTCTTAAGTGCCCAGGGAATTTTATAGTAAGCCGATTCTAAGAGCGGCGGCAGCATGTGCGTGTCATACTAAAACACGACATTGTATGAAGACCAAACCAAGCTCCCTCTGCATATTAACATGGCACAACGTTCTACAGCACCCTGCAGGCTCTGTGCAGCCTGGAAATAGCTGTTTTTTAACGTGATTCGTCCCGAAGTAATTCGGAACGAAGTTATTTTTTGTCGGGAAATTCGGCGAAGTGAGCGAACCGAATTTTGAGAAATTCGCCCATCTCTAACCATTATATGGTAGTAATATTGATTTTTATTTAGTAATAGTGTAGGGGTATTAGTCACTATGTGGTGGTAATTTGTGGTCTTGTTCTGGCAGTATAATATGGTCCATATGTAGGAGAGTTAATATGGGTATAATGGGATTTGTTTGGTAGCAGTATGATGGGGATATCTATGGTGAGGTGTTCACGCCTTGTATTATCTAGTAACTGCATGACTTAAGAGGTCCCGGTAAATGTTCGTGGTCAGGGAAGCGGGGGGGAGGGGGAGGGGTACTCAAAAGTTTGCTTTGGGGCCCAGGCTATCCTAGTTACGCCCCTGAGGCCATGAACACGTGCATTCCCATAATTTCTCCCTAAACATTGCTGGGTAGTATTATTAACATGAGTTGTTCTCATTAACATGGAGCTATGTCTATGTGGTACAGAATTCTCACAACAAAATTATGTGAGAAACACTGAAGAGAGCTCTGTGTACAGGGTTATATGGCAATATGCACTGTATCTCACTAAACATTACCAGGTGTTGGGAATTTTACAGGACTTACAGACTTGCTATTGCCATCTAATATTCTTAAAGAGATACTGTCAATATGGACTCCGGATGGTCAATTAATACCTTAGCACTGCAAACCCCCCTTGACCATCCAGAATCCATATTTCATCAATATACAACACCATATCCCAAAGGAATGGCTCCAGCAGATGAATGACACATTGCTATAAGGGAAGGAATATACTGTATACAGCAACATAATGCAATGCAAGCACAAACTATAGCGAAAAGTACTCCTTAAATATAGAATAAATAACCAAGCTCAGGTAACCAGGAAAAAAACCAATCCCACCCTTTACCATTACTTTGTGTGATGTGATTGACGTCTTCCTGTAACTATCTGGGAGTGCAAATCCTGGCTACGATCTGACAAATTTAAATAACACATACCCTCAAAATCCTGACATCCATGGTGATGTATTAGTATCAAATATTCTATAGTCGCTCTCTTCTGTAAAATAGCTTTTCAATAACTTTGTATATCTAATAATATATTTACTAAGGCTTGACTAGTAGTATTTATTGACCTAGCTACCAGACAAGATAATCTCCCCTACGGGCCTAGCAGCATATGCAGCTATGGCGGGGGATCCTACAAGCGTAAGGAATAACCATAGAATTTCTGACTGTCAATATGGACTCTGGATTTTTTTACAGTACCAAAACATAACAGAAACCGTACATGTTTGGCATTGGCGGATTCAGATCAACCTGTAGAATACAGATAACACATCATTTCTACTGAAGATTGAACGCCGTAAAACACCCACAAAGCAAAACACCCAAAAACATGGCACAAGTACTTATTTCCACATTTTGCCCCACTTAGAATTTGTTTTCGGTTTTCCCAGTATATTCTATGGTAATATGAATAACACCATTAGAAAGTACATCTTGTCCCGCAAAATAAATGCCCTCCTACGTCTATGTAAGTGGAAAAATAAAAAAGTTATGGCTTTCAGAAGGCTACATTCAAACATTCCGCTTTTTGGATGAAGTTTTTGAAGCCACAACCAGGAAAGGATTATTATTGGAAAACATATATTAACCCCTTAAAGACCCGGCTTTTTTTTTGGGTGACACCTTCGTTTTTCCCTCCTCGCCTTCTGAAAGCCATAACTTTTTTATTTTTTCACCTACATAGACACATGAGGGCTTTTATTTTGCGGAACAAGATGTACTTTCTAATGGTGTTATTCACTATACTATAGAATATACTGGGAAACAGCAAAAAAATTCCAAGTGGGACAAATTGTGAAAAAAAAATTATTTTCGCCATGTTTGCGGGGGTTTTGCTTTTACAGCGTTCAATCTTCAGTGAATATAATGTGTTATCTGTATTCTTCAGGTTGTTACGCATCCGGCAATACCAAACATGTAGGGTTTCCGTTATGTTTTGGTACCGTAAAAAAATTCCAAACATTTTCTATTTTTTAAATTTGCGCCACGGCGCCATTTTGTGCGACCAATAACTTTTTTGTACTAAGGACGTCAGTGAGGGGGCATTTTTTGCGGGCTGAAGTTTACTTTTTATCGCTAGCAGTTTGGAATGCATGCGACTTTTTTGATCATTTTTATTCCATTTTTTGAGTGACGTAAAATGACCAAAAAACGCAATTTTGGCGTTTGGAATTTTTTTTCTTCTACGGTGTTCAGCGTACGGGATAAATGATGTTATATTTTTTTAGATCGGACTTTTCGGATGCGGCGATACCAAATATGTGTAACGTTTTTATTATTTTAATGATTTTATTTGTAAAATGGGGAAAGGGGGGTGATTTGAACTTTTAATACTTTTTTTTTGTACTTTAAAACTTTATTTTATTTTATTTTTTTACTGTAACATTGAGGCCACCTGTGGTACTTGACCACTAGGTGGCGCGATTGTTAATACAACCTAATGCATTGCATAGGCAATGCATTAGGGTGTACAAAGATGGCGGTTTCCCCACTTCCTGTCTGTGGACAGAAGTGGGGCAAACCAGCCAGGGTAAGTGACCGGCACCGATCGGCGTTAATTCAGATGCCGCGGCCATCTTTGCCGCTGCGCCTGATGGGTAAAACAGCGCCGGCAGGTGGCTCCGATTTGCCGCTAACACCCGGTGGCTGTGCAGGGGGGTCGCGGAGCGATCCCCCTGCAAAGCCCCTTAGCGGCCCTGGGACATACTGATACGTCCAAGGTCGTTAAGGGGTTAAGGAAAGACTGAGGCTTGTCTCTGTTTTAAACGTATTCTCGGTTTTGGTTTCAAAAACTACAGCTTAAAAGCTGAATGTGTTAATGCTGCCAGGTCGATCTCTGTTCCCATTGCAAGACTTCAAGCAGGATTTTCTCAGACAGAAGTGGCCGCTGAGCTTAGAGTGTCACAGAGTGTCATCAGCAGATTACAACAGAGATACAGAGAGACTGAATGAGTCACAGAAAGGCAAAGAAGTGGATGTCCTTTGACTACGTCACACACTGATGACCCCTTCATTGTAAACAATACCCTGTGGAACCGGATAATCAAAGTGACAATTCCAAGCACGTTTATGGGAAGTGGGAGGCAACCAAGTGCCACGTCGGACTATTCGTAACCATTTACATCAGTGTGGTCTGCGTGTTCGACGACCTGACTACACTACTAGGCACAGGCATCAACGTTTTGCTTGAGCCAGGGAACATCTATGCTGGACGATAGACTAGTGGTTCTCACTGCTATTCAGTGATGAAAGGTGATTCACTCTAAATAGAAATGATGGCCGCTAATGATACTGGAGATGTCTAGGAGAGCGCTATGCATCAGATTGGTCAGGTACCCTTGCCAGAGACCATCAGAAACCACGCTGATGTAAATGGTGACGAATGGTCTGATGCTCACAGTTGTCATAAGAAAATGAAATGTGAAGAAAATCAACACCTTGGATTGCAGTAATTAGAGCACTCCAGCTCCCACTATAGCAGCTTTTGAGGAAGCCCACCCTGGCTGAAATGTAGGACCATGGAATTTCTCATCATAAACCTACCTCTATTTGTACATATGGAGAGCATGAACTTTGTTAAACTATTGTTTACTAGAATAAATCTTTATTTAATGCTATCCAAGGAATGCTGTGGATTTTCTTCACATTGGATTCTGCCTCATGGCTTTTCCACTGATTACTCAAGACTAATTTGTGTGCGGCACCTCTATTTCCATTCCTCTAAGAAAATTAAAGGAGTGGATCCCTAGCATAAGAAAAACTTATACTTACCTTCTTCCAGTCCCTAGTACCAGTGCCATGTCTCACCAGTCTTCTGTTGATATGCAGTCACGTCCGAAAAGGGATGTCATCGCAGCAGCCGCTGATTGGCATCACCATTAACATGCCTCTCCTTACATCACCATTCGCAAGTATGTTGACAGTAGACAGGAACACGTGGCACTGGTACCGGGGACCAGAAGAAGGGGAGTATAACTTTTCTTATGCTACTGGGGGTCGGGAACTTATGAGGTGGACAACTCCTTTAAAGTAATTTTTCTAGCTTAAAAAAAACAAAGAAAAATATCCAGCTGTGTCTGAACGCTCAACAAATGATGCCACCACAGCTCAAAGCTCTGTGCAGCTCCTTAGTTTTGATGCGGGCAGGGCTTGTTTTGAGTGGGATTACCATAATAACTCTCCTTAACTCTATATATAGATGTTTGTATGCTCCTTGCAATAAATAAGGTAGTGCTGTAATTACTCAATATCTTCACACACAACACAGCTCTGCTTTTTTTGTTATTTACTGACTAATCACAATCTGCTATGTGCAGAATCATGTCCCACTCAGAGACATGGAGGGGGACAGAGAGGCATGAATCAGGAAGTAGTGGAAATGATAAAAATTGTAGTAGGCGTGTACTTCCGAGAGCAGAAGAGGGGGCATAATAAATGTTCAGATTATGAGACCACACACATAGATAAAAAAAAAAACACGCACATGGTTTTGCGACTGTATGTGATATTGGCAATATATATATATATATATATATATATATATATATATATATATATATATTATAATATTTTTGTGAGGATCAGCGCAGGTAGCAGGCTGGGCTTCCACAGACAGAGACAGTGACACACTAGGTAAAGTTCAAGTCCAGGCAAGCCTGGGTCTATTTATATGATAACTCAAAGCAAACACAGCTTTAACTTCAGGCATAAAACATAAAACAAAACCTGCTCGGCTGAGCACTAACTACACACAAAGACAGACCGAACCAGGCCCGGACTGCCCATTGGGCAAACCGGGCATTTGCCCGGCGGGACACTGGGGTCCGGGCCGCAGGGCCGGCTCGGATCACCCGCCGAGGAGGACGGTGTTACCCCCTGGCGGGCCCCGAGTCCCAGCGCCGGTCTGTGGCGCGCTAAAAGGGGCCGCAATGTCGCATCGCGACCGGACCCCTGTGGCAGGGGGCCGACACCCCCCCCCTCGCCACACGGCTTGCACGGCCGGGTCACCGACCCAGCCATCCCCACCATCATGGCCGCCGCCTGCACCGCGAGGTGCAAGCAGTGGCCGAGGCTGAACAGCGGGGATCTACTGAACCGGTCGGTTCAGCTCCCAGGAGGCTGCGGGGCAGGCGTGCGATGTGATGATGTCAACGCGCGCCCCTCCGCGTCCCGCACCCCTGCTCTGGCGCCCTCCAGGGAAGAGGACCAAAAAAGGAAAACAGAGACTTCAGGTAAGTAATTTTTTTTTAATTTTTTTTTTTTTTAAACTACTAGCCCTGGCTACCTATAAAGCTGCTCTGTCTACCTATATACCCCAGCCCTGGCTACCTATATCGCTCTGTCTTTCCTATATTACCAGCCCTGGCTACCTATATACCACCCTGGCTTTCCTATATGCTGCTCTCTCTACCTAATAACCAGCCCTGTCTGCCCATATACTGCCCTGTCAACCTATATACAATCACTGGCTACCTATATGCTCCTCTGTCTACCTATATACCAGCCCTGGCTACCTATATGCTGCTCTGTCTACCTAAAAACCAGCCCTGGCTACCTATATAACAGCCCTGGCTACCTATATTTCTCTCTCTCTACCTATATACCAGCCCTGGCTACCTATATCTGCTCTTCTACCTATATGCCACCCTGGCAAACCCATATACCGCCCTGGCTACCTATATGCGCTCTATCTACCTGTATACCAGCCCTGGCTACCTATATGCATATGTTGCTCTGTCTACCTATATGCCAGCCCTGGCTACCTATATACCAGCCCCCGGTGTCATATATGCCCTGTCTACCTATATCTGCCTGTCTACCCCATATTACAGCCCTGGGTACCTATATATCAGCCCTGGTCTGCCCATATACTGCCCTGTCTACCTATATGCTGCTCTGTCTACCTATATACCAGCCCTGTCTGCCCATATACTGCCACGTCTACCTATATACTGCCCTGTCTACCTATATACTGCCCTGTCTGCCTAAATACCTGCCCTGTCTGCCTAAATACCTGCCCTGTCGGCCTATATACCTGCCCTGTCTACCTATATACCAGCCTGTCTACCTATATACCAGCCCTGTCTGCCTATATATTCCCCTGTCTCCCTATAAGTGGCCCTGTCTTATAAATGACCCGCCTGCCTATATACTGGCCCTGCCTGCCTATATACTGGCCCTGCCTGTCTATATACTGGCCCTGCCTGTCTATATACTGGCCTGCCTGTCCCATTATGGACCTGCCTGTCTATTAGTGGACCTCCTGGCTAATACTGGCCCTGTCTGGCTACATACTGGCCCTGCCTGCTATTTACTGGCCCTAGCTGGGTAATTACTGGGCCCCAGCTGGGTAGTTTCTGTCCCTACCTGGCTATTACTGGGGCTAATTACAGGGGTAGGCCCTTCCCACCTACCAAATTAATGGGAAGGCCCCCGTTTACCTATCCCAATGGGGGTCTACCCCGTTTACAGGCCACTTATCTGACATTTTTTTAATTTCTAATTTTTTTGAGTCTAACATATGCTGTTTTTGGGGAAAAAGATAGGAAAGTGCTGAAAAAAAAGAGGAGTCTAAGATGTATTTTGTGATAAAATTTTACAGGGACAAGTAGTGACTGGGATAAGAAGACATTGCATGCTGTACGGACAGGAGAAAGAAATGGAAGGGAACACTCATCAGGGAAGACTCATGGAGTTTGGGCCAATGCAGAAGAAAAGGAGAAAAGACAACTCCCATCAGAGATGAAAGTCTCCTGTGAGTCCCTGCGTCAGGGTCATTTTACTTCTGTGTTGAGTCAGTGCTGTATTCATGTGATGGTGACCTGACTACTGGTGATGTGATTGGTGGGATTGTAGGTTATGTTGGTGCTTATGTAGTGTCAGTGTCAGTGGGCTTGTCCCTGATTGTAAAGCAAGTGCACATCTGACTCTGCACCACTGTTTCTTTCTTGTGTGTAGGCTGCTTTCACACGGAGCGGTTTTGGTGCATTTTTTTATGCCTTTTTTTGTGCAGAAATGTACAGCATTAACTGCTCTGCCTTTCTGCACAAAAACGCACCAAAACCGCTCCGTGTGAAAGCAGCCTTACAGTGTAGTTTATTTTAGAAAGTGGTGAGGTGCGAGAACAAGGGGAATTTTTTAAGTGGATATTGTATTTGGGCTGCTGGGGGCTTAGTGCCAGGGCTGATTTTTATCCCCAGTCCGGCCCTGGACCTAACTATACCAGGGACACACACAGTGACACCGGGCCAAGCTGCAAACATAAATAGCATGTGCTACTCACATCAAGGCTCCAGCAAACACCAGCAGCCATGATAGGCCTGCAGACTCAGGCTTTATAGGCCTGACACCAGCCTCACCTGGTGCGTGGGAGTGGCCACCCACCTGGCTCTTTGACCCCTCCAGCCGACCCGGATAAAGCGGACTGGAATCGCTTATACTAACATGTCAGTAATCACTGACACATAAGAATTGTCGGCTTCTCTTCACCAAGCCCAGGCCTCTCGGTGACACGCCCTGGTCCATACCTTTCCTAAGGCCGCATATGACAGCATTCTTGGTGAAATATACCTTTCCTCCACCACTCCACCTGTCACTAGTCTCACTATATAATATATATATATATATATATATAATATATATATAATATATAAATATATATATATATATAGTGTCCCAGTATGCCGCGCTAACATAGCTTTAACTACATTTTAGTGACAGATGGTTACCTTTTTGCATTTTTCTGGCAACATATACTCTAAGGGTATGTTCACACGGCGTAATTTCGCCGCACATTTCGCCCGCGTATATGCACTCTAATACGGGCGAGATGCGTACTGACATTATGGTAATCCATAGTTCTCATAGAGAACTATGGATTACGCCTCCTCTCCCCGCTCGTACAATACGATCGGAGTGTTGGCGCGGGGAGATAAGTGACATATCAATTACTTGCGGTGAATACGCGCCACGAGTAATGAATGTCAGTGAGGACGGTGGGCTGCTGGCCCCCCGCATCACAGGAGTACGCGCATATTAGCGCCAGCTCCCGAAACACATGATGTACTGCGCCACGTACTGTACGCGCTGCAGTACATCGTGTGAACATAGCCTAAACAGTGCCCTAAAGAGGCATTTCAGGTACAGACAGTATATTAGCTATCCATAGTTGTTATTGCATTTGAATTGCTTGCACACAATTGTTAGACAGCAGATACACCTCTATAAAGACGTGTAAATTCTTGGTTTGTCAAATGATACTACCACAAATCTCTGGCCTCAGCAGTCACATGCCTACATGTCCAGCATGTGTCCACGAAGGTCAGTGATTGTCTGCAGCATCATGTGATTCAGAAATGTGACGTCATCAGTTATGGACCAGAGATGGAGGGTGGGAGAGGGATGGAGCGCTGGAACAATGGTGATGGGAGAGGTCAGTATGGGTTAATTATCTATATTAGCAAAGTAGAAGATAGTAGGGAGGTTTTTAAAAGTCTTGGAAAGTCTCATTAAATGTTTCTAGTAAGAAGTCCAAGGGGGACATGTTTGAAAACTGTCTTGGTCTAAGACTTTTCTTGTTGCCCATAGCAACCAATCAGACCTCCCTTTCATTTCATATAAAAGCTCTGAAAAAATGAAAGGGGCATTCTGATTGGTTGCTATGGGCAACAAGAAAAGTTTAGACCAAGACAGTTTTCAGACATGTCCCCCCAAATGTCAAAATACTGACTATTACTGTGCAGTGAGCAAATAGGTAAATTACATACATTTTTAACTCTTTGCAACAGAAAAACCCTTTTTTTTTTAAGACTGGTATTATTACAAAGTCATCTGCTCAAATACATACCATATTTTCATTCTGTACATGTGATTATTATGTTCACTGACCTAAGTAAACTCTACTATTAATCAGAAAAAAGTGTTCTAACAGACATCATTATTTATTATTCTACATTCTTTTGTGTTCTGTGTTGAGAGTTGTAAAATGAATGAAGTGTTGGTTTGTTTATTTAATTTTAAATAAAAAGTAAAGTAAAGAAAATATTTAAAACAAGTATTTTAACGAAGGTGAATACTTTTGCAACTACCGTATACGGTATTGCTCCATTTAATCTAGAATTTAAAAAAAAGTTTTAGATTTTTTTTTTTCAAACATCAACTCCTGGTTGGAACTTAAAAAAATGCAGCTGATTTGTTGTTCTCCAGGTCCCCCAGTGATACCACCAAGTCCATCATTTAAGTGATGCCGCAGCCAATCACTGGCCTTAGTGGTCTCTGTCGGCATGTATGCAAAGCATCTAAACACTGAGGTCAATGATTGGCTGCACTGTCATAAAACCACTACACGCTACCTCATTAGTGAGGGACTGGCAGTGAACACTGGAGCAACAGCTGCATGATCACCTGTTAAACAGTGATCTACACCCAAAATGTTGCTATTAATTAAGTCTTGATATGATGAGCATGACCTACTATTTTCAGTGCATTTCTACACTTCAATAAAAAAGACCACTTAAAAGCAAAATGGAACCTGATGAGTGGGGTGGGGTTCTTTTTTATGTGTTGAATTCCCAATTCAGAAATCTGGAATGGATATCACTTGGCGTTCTCAAAAACAGATCTCAACAAGCAACACCTAAACAAAATTGCTAATAACTTAAAAAAGGGAACAATGCAAGGGCTCATATGTGGTAGTCAAAGTGAAAGGGTCAAAGAGTATACTTAATCATAGTAATAGAACAAACAGTAGCATTGTCCTCCTTATACAAATACACAAAACAATAGACGAAAAAGTAAAATTCAGTCAACAAATCCACTAGTTATTTGCTGTCTCAGCACATATTATGCATAGAGATCACAGAATTTGGACAGCTCTTGATTGATTACTTGATCTGTTGTTTCCAATGCAAGCACGCTTCAGCTTTGGTAGAATAATGCCAGACCTCAACAGTCTTAAATTTATAAGCCTTGTTAAGAAAGTTCACAAATCTAGACAGGTAGAAGGAATAAAAGGGAAAAGGGTACTAATTAACAAAAATAAATAAAAAAAACAACAAAACTGCATTCTATAGCTAAAAACAATCTAAATCACAACTGTCCTTGAAGGAATTGTGAAGTTCCTGAAAGGGATTGTAAGCTCTCTTTTTCACAGCATATAAGATATCCTCTGGACCTGTGCCCTCTGCAGCTATATGAATGTCTCCAAACCACGTCACCTTGGTAACCTATCGCCATGCATCGTGAGTGCCCTCTTCTCAACACTACTGAACAAGGAATCTTTTGGCAATACCAGTTTCCCATGCTTCTCTATCAATTGAAATGACCTGGCTTTTTGACAGACACTGTTTAATTATGAATGGGCCTGAGACTTCTTTAAGACCTGACAATCCCATTACCTTCCACTTGCACCAAAAAGGGATAAAAAGGCCGCGCTTTTCATCTATATTTATTTGTTCTCAGGCGTTAGATTCATAGAAACTTGTGGTTTTTGTTGGATTGGTAAATATCAAATTACATTTTTCTCCTTATTCCCATAGCCCAAGAGGAGACACAATCACGTTTCCGGCTCCTGGTTAGCTGAGAAAAGGTTGCAGCGTATATTGTGAACATGCAAATTGCACTAGTGAGACCTTCTGTATAGTGTGACTGACAGCGGGAGAAAAGATAATCCAGGTCCGAGAGAGGAAGATTCTGAGCACGAAGTACAGCTGCCACTTTCCTAGTACTTAGGCATCTTAAATGACTGTCAACAAATAACCGATATGTCTTCAGAGACAAACACATATTGTAAAAGGAAATCCATCATCTGACAGAGACGACCGTGATGTTAGCGTACATTCAAGGCTGTAACAAATAGAGGTTAATACCTGCACCTACTAAATTGGTTCATGATCCATGCATTAGGGGGTCTACAAATGTTGGCATATGAGTTACAGCACCCAGTCCATTATAGACAGATGTGCTAAGAATGCTCAGGCAAAGACAAAAAATGCCTAAGGAAACTATTTTTTATTAACTGCATCTTGTTAGAGAAAGTTCAGATGCCCCATTTGGCAAACAGGTGCCTAACTAGCTTCCTCTGCCCTTTGGGTGTTGGGAAGGGGGGTGTGTTTTGGGGGGAGGGAGATTTAGGGGAAATCCCCCCCTTTTTAACTTGGTAAAAAATTTAAGTTTAAAATACTAAAAGATGGGCAAATTTGTTTTCTAATGAAGTGGAATTCGTTTAAAAATTTCAGGAAAATTTTGGGTTCGGAACGAAGTTCGAAACTTTGGGGTACTTGGGTTGAACGAATTTTGGGGCTTTTGATTTAAAAAGGGGTGCAAAACCCCTTTGGCGTTACGGGGGGCAAAGCCCCTCTGGGGGGAAAAGAGGGATAGCCTGCTTTACATGTGCAGAGGTGAACCCAAAATCAGAGACCGGCGGGATTCTGGACGTCCCCGGGCCTAAAAAAGTCCGGGCGCGACGCCGGGACTCACACTCCTTCCCTGGGCTCATCGGGGAAAGGGGTGTTTGCCGCGGCTGTTTGCCCCTTACTAAAGAATTGTTTTTTAAAAACAGCATTTTTGTGGGGTGCCCCAATTTGTCTCAGGATTTCTCTTAATGTTCTTTTTCAAATTTTTTTGGGGGTATTGGATTGAAATCCATTTTGTGCGCCCAACGCGCGCATTTACTTTCCCAATACCCAAAGGGGGGTTTCAAAGGGCCAGTTCCTGTTGTTTTAATTTAAAAAACAGCGTTTTTCAATAAAAAATACCATTCTTTTTTGGGCTGCTCAATTCTATTGGAAATTTTACATCCGGGGGTTAATTAAGCGTTGTTTTTGCTGGTGTGGGGAACCCAAGAAACCGCCCTTTTTCAAACGCCAAAATAAAAAAAATTTTTTCCCTGTAGCCAATTTTAAACAAGCAAAGGTTAATTAAACTGTATCTCTTGTTTTTTGGCGTAGAAAAAAACGAAAATTTGTAACACGACAAAGCTACTAGTTTGTGCGGCTAAATTTTTTGGCGAAATTTTATATCCAGGGTTAATTAAAGCTTTGTTTTGCGGGTGTGTGACCCGAAACCTTTTTTTTCAACGCCAAAATATAAAAAATTTTTTCCTGTGGGCCAAATTTCCCACAAGAAAAAGGAAAAAATTTCAATGAAAATTCCGGGTTGGGTGGGGGCGTAGAAAACACACAATTGTAACCCCCCTAAAAGCAACTAGTTTTGGTGGGGCTAAAATTCTTTGGGGCCAATTTACATCCGGGGTTTAAAATTAAGCGTTGTTTTGCTGGTGGGGGCTGACAAAAAAAAAAACCGTCTTTTTCAACCCCAAAAATTATACATTTTTCCTTAGCCAAATTTCTTTGTCCAAGGGTTAAATTTTAAGTTTTTTTGTGCTTTTAAATTTAGTAAAATACCAGTGTTTTTAAACGACAATCCCAAGAAATTTTTTTTCCTGGCCTTTTGTGGAGTGCAATTTATACCAAAGGGGTTCCCCAAGCTTTTACTGGGTTCATTTGGAGCCCAAAAACCCAGGGTGTATATTTTTTCATATCCCAGATTTTCATCATCAAAACAGGGGCCCTGTACATTTTAAAAACAAACCCAGTATGTCGCCCAGAGAGGGGGGCGGGCCTGAAACCTGCGAGGGGCAGTGGACAAACATTCCGGGGAACAGGCCCGGGGTTCGAGAAAACCAGCAAGGGGACGTTCGCAGGGGGGGTCACTCGGTGGGGCCCAACAACTCCCCGCTGTCATCTAGGGCCCCGTGTTTTTGTTCAGAAACCCCCAAGGGTTCTTAAATTGGTTGATTTGGTTTCCTCCCCCTTCCCCCCAAAATTACATCTGACAACCCCACCAAAGAGTCAGTGGGAACCTCAGACAAAAACCTTTAAAAGGCAGGGCCCCGGGAGCGGATAAGGGCCCTCCCCTTTTCCCTTTCAGCCCGCTCTGTCCCACCCGGGTTTCCCCCAACACCCAGAGTTTCTACTATGTGGTCGGGGGTCGGGCCCCAATATATAGGAGGATGAACAATTTGAGGAGGGCATTCAAAGAAAATTGGCAGAAAGAAAGGGGGCCAAAAATCGCCTGTTTCTTGCAGTAGGCGGCAAAGTATAGATGGGGAAATTTGGGCATGGGGGGTCATTTTGTAAGGGTCACCTGGCATCCCAAGACCGGTGATGAGGACAGAAAGTACGAGGGAAAAAAAAATAGATGATGAGGGTACCGCCCGCATTTGGGGGAGGGGGGTTGGGGGAAAGGTTTCATCATCGCCCAGGAGAAGAGGGCGTCAGTTTGGGCGCGTCGGGGCACCCAGCGCAGCCAGCAAGGGGGTTAAAGGGGCCGTGATTTCGCAGAATAGAAAGCGGGGTGAGGTCGGGACCCAAGGGGCCAGGGGGAAAAAAACCCGCTTCGCGGGGTCCAAGAAAGTAGCAAACAGGGGCCAGCGAGGCGGGCGGCGGCAGTGGGTCACTAGTGGGGGAGCTTTGGGGCGGAAAAATTGGGACCCCCGGGGTTTTGTGGAAATTCTTTGCAAAGGGACACCGGGGACCCGGGAAAAAGGGGTTAAATGTAGAATTGGGGGCCGGGAAAGTGAAGGTGGCCAGGGGCTAACGTTGGAACCAGGGCCCCTGCGCCCAACACTTTGCAGCGTCACCACCCCTTGGCCCTGGGAAAAAATGGCTCAATTGGTGGTCCATCCTGCCGCCGCAGAACCCCGCAGCAGCACCCCGGCCCAGTGGCATGCAGGGCCATTGAACCAGAAAAAGGGGGCTCCCCCACCTTTTGCAAAAGGGGACCCTGTTTCTCTTTGACTTTCTCCCCGGGTCCAAATGCTCCTGTCCTCGCTCTCATGGCCCCGAAAGTCGTTTCACGAGGCGTTTCCCAAAAAAAACAACGTATGCGTTAAACCATCCTAAGGTGAAGCAGCGGGACCGTGCCCCGCCCAAGTTGTTTGGTACGCATTTCCCTCCCTTTCCAAATGGGGGGACTCTGAAAGTTCAAAAGAACAAATTTGGCTTGTGCCAAAGCCGAGATGGATGTTCCAACCGTAATTTTTTTCCCAAAAAGGGGGGCCATTTTCCCAAAAAAATTTCATAAATATGTAGAACAGAAGGTGGGTCAGCCCCTTTAGTTTAAAGGGTTTTGTTCCAAGGTCCCAACGGCAGCCGGAGTTGGAGCTGAAAAACTACGGTCGGGGCCAGAAACATTTTCCTTTTTAGGGCCCCACTGGGTGAATGTGTTTCCCCTGCCCAGGCACACCAAAAACTTGGGACGGGGGGACGCCGTTTTCCCCCCCCCAGGGTTGTCAAACTGTTTGCACCGCCCCAATGCCCCGCCTCCCCCTTCCTCCACCCACCCCCAAATCTCAGCCTCCACAAGTATGCCCCCATCATCCCTTTAAATTGTGGGGGCACAGCGGTTTCACGCATTTTAAAACCTTTCTTCCCTGGGTAAAACGAAGTCACACAGGGGGGGAAATGCCCCGCGCCCATCCCACCCAAAAATCGATGTGTGGTTTTCCTCCGCGCCAACGCAAAGGGAAAAACCCATGGTGACGGGAAAATGGGGGGAAATGGTGCCCGCGCTGAAACCAGGAGGGATGGCCCAAATGCGCCCTGCATGGCGCCGTGTTCAATTGGTTTGGAAAAGGTTCCTGAAAGTTTTTCCCAAGTTTTCCAGAACATTCTAAAAAATGGCCGGGAAAAATTGCATGCACTTTATTCCATTCGTAAAAACCCCGGGGAACCCCCCCCCTCGATTTTGAGCGGAAGAAGGGGCCCCCCCCAACACACTCTGATAGGGCGATGTTTCCACCCCCCTGGAATTCCGCCTGCACAGGGTTTGACCGACTGTATGAACAGGGGGAAAGGCCTTTTAAAGTTTTTTTTGATGATCCAGGCAGAAGAGTACTCTCCTGTGTAACTTTGATGTCAACCCCTGGCAAACTCATGCGTGACACCTGCCCTTTTTTGAGGGCCTTTTGAAAGGGGGGCGACGTTATTTGTCGTCGCCAGGGGTAAGGGATGAAAACATCAAATTCCCAAATTTCTTCAAGTCCTGGGAAAAGATGCTGAAAAATTTTGTCTGGGAAGGGGGCTGGAGAAGTGGCGGGTAATCTCGTGGCCCCATAGTTTCCCCGGGGGGGACTGGGAAAAGGGGGAGGAGGGGGGAGGACATTGGAGCCCGAAAACATTGTTGGTGAAATGAGTGGATTTTCCCACCCAGGTGACAAGAGAGGAGGAGCAGGTGCAAACTGGAGGAGGTGGGTGGAAAAGGGGGAAACAAGGCAGGGGTGAACCCCCCAAACCCCCGGGCCCTTTAAAATGGGAAAAGGGGCAGGGGGCCCCTCGGATCATTTTTGCTATGGCCCCCAGTTTGTTATTTGCCCGGTAGTGCGCCCAATAGGGCAGCATCCGGTTAGGGAAGACTTCTGGTCTCCCCCCTATTGGACCCCCCGCTAAAACCCGGGCCAAAATGGGGGCCTTTTCCCCCCGCAATTGAGAGGGGAAGGGCAAAATCAAATACTATAGGGGAAAACCTCCGTAATCAGTTTTTCTGTGCCCATGTGCGGCATCGTCCCCCCCTGACAGGCTGACCCCGGGGGGTTCCCCAGCGCTTTACGTACTACTGTTTGCGGCTGTGGGGGGAAAAGGGGGGGGGGGTAGGAGCATACCAGGTCCCTTAGTTGTAACCAAGTCTGGAGTCCCCCTGATGAGCAGGGTTCCTTCCCCCCCTGGGGAGGAGGGGAAAATCGCCAGCAGCAGCAGGACCTTGGGGGCAAGGGCCCCCAACCAAAAGGTAGTGGACTACTTGGGGCGCCCCTCTGCCCCCTCGTTAAAAAGAAACCGTGGACTACTTTGGGGAGCCAAACTGGATGTGTGGCCCCCAAAATTGCCGAGTTTGGGAGTGGAGAAGCTGTCCTGCCCCGGGCCCGTTTGTTTTGGCAAACAGAGCGGGTGTTCGGTGCGGCGGGGGGCCCTGTTCCCCCCAAAGGGGAAAACCCCCTTTTTCCCCCCGGGAAAAGTGGAAAAGACCTTTAACCCTTTTTCCCAAATGAATAGGGGTTGGGTCGCCAGGGTTTTCCCACACACCAATGCCTTAGGCCCTCAGTTGGGGGTTTAAACTACCTGCCTCAGCCACTATTCTGATGCCGCCACCCGCCGAAAAGCCACATTTCCCGCTGACGTTTCTCCATTGCCTACCCATTTTTTTCCAGGGAAAAAGGGATTGCCAACCCCCCTCAACACTTGTCCCTTTGCCAACTATACCCCATGCTGCGCTGCTGTTGTGTTGCCGTGACATCCAATCGTTCATTGGGGGCCCCTGTCTGACCTCATGCGTTGGGTGTGGTGCTTGGGCCCTGTCCTCCCACACCTGGGGTCATTGTTTTCCACCGCCTTGGGCCTCAAAGCTTTCCCCCGCCGTGACCTTTCCCCTCTCATTTACCCGTGCCACTTTTGTGGCTTCCTCCTGTTTTGACCCCAAATGTCAAATTGGGGCCACCCGCCCCGAATTTATGCTGCTGCTGTCGTGACCCCCACACTGTGTGATTGTGCCACTCTGTGGGCCCCCTTGTTTTGGCCGGGCCCCCAAATGTCATTTTGGGCCCCTGCCTGATCTTTATGCTGCTTCCCTTTTTGACCTCCCCACTGTATCATTGTGCCACTCTGTGGCCTAATATGTTTAGCCGCCCCCAAGAATGTATGTGCCACTGCCTGATCTCATCTGCCCCCACCGGGCCTCCACCACTGTGTGATTGGCCCCTCTGTGGCCCAATACGTTTTTTCCCCCTCCAGAATTTTCATTGTGCCATGCCTGATCTCAGCTGTGTGGGCATGACCTCCACACTGTATCTTTTTCCACTCTGGGGGCCCAATACTGTTTTGCCCCCTCCAGAATTTTCATTGTGCCACTGCCTGATCTTTATGCTCTGCTTTTGTGACCTCCACCCTGTATCATTTTGCCACTCTGTGGGCCTAATACTGTTTTGGGCCCCCTCCGAATTTTTTATTGTGCCACTGCCCGCCTAAAACTGGGTGCCCGGCCCTGGGCCCCTCCACAATGTGTGATTGTGGCCCCTCCTGTGGCCTAATACTTTTTTTTTTTTTCTTTTTTATTTTTTTTTTTTTTTTTTTTTTTTTTTTTTTTGTTTTTTTTTTTTTTTTTTTTTTTGTTTTTTTTTTTTTTTTTTTTTTTTTTTTTTTTTTTTTTTTTTTTTTTTTGTTTTTTTTTTTTTTTTTTTTTTTTTTTTTTTTTTTTTTTTTTTTTTTTTTTTTTTTTTTTTTTTTTTTTTTTTTGGCGCCCCCATAATGTCATTGTGCCACTGCCCGATTCATTTCTCTTGCCGCCGGGGACCTCCACCCCCTGTGTGGTTTTGCCACTTCCCGTGGCCTAAACTGGGTTTTGGGCCCCCTCCGAATGTCATTGTGCCACGCCTGATCTTACTGCTGCCGCCCTGACCCCCCACACTGTTTTGATTGGGCCACTCTGTGGGTAATACTTATTGCCCCCCTCCATAAAGTCATTTTGGGCCCCGGCCCCCGATCTCATGTGTGCTGTCGTGACCTCCCCCAAATGTGTTTATTGTGCCATTGTGGGGCCCAAAACTGTTTAGCCGCCCCCAGAAATTTTATTGTGCCATGCCTGATTCTTTCGCTGCTGTCGTGACCTTTCCCCACTGTATCATTTTTGCCAATCTGTGGCCCCAATAATGTTTTGGCCCCTTTAGAAATTTATTGTGGGCCCCTGCCTGTTTTCATGCTTTCTGCTGTCGTGCCTCCACCTGTAAACATTTTGCCCTTGTGGCCTAATTTCTGTTTTGCCAACCCCAGAATGTCATTGTGCCACGGCCCGACCTCCTTTCTGCTCCGGGCCCTGACCTTCACCCTGGGTGATTGGCCCCCTCTTTTGGGCCCAATTCGTTTTGGGCCCCCTCCAGAATGTCTTTTTGGGGGCCCGCCTGATTTTCATAAGCTTCCCCCCGGGGACCTCCACAACCGTGTGATTGTGCCACTCTGTGGGGCCAATATGTTTTTGCCTCCTCCAGAAAGTCATTGTGCCACCCGCCCCGTCTCATACCCCGCTCGCCGTACCTCCTCACTGTGTGTTGGTTTCCACTCTGTGGCCTAATACTTTTTGCCTCCTCCAGAATGTCATTTTGCCACTGCCTGATCTCATGCTGCTGCTGTGTGCCTCCACACTGTGGGCATTTTGGGCCCCTCTGTTGGGCCCCAAACGTTTAGGGCCCCCTCCCCAAAGGGGCATTGTGACCCCTGCCTGATCTCTTGTGCTGCTGTCTTTACCCCCACACTGTAACATTGTGCCACTCTGTGGCCTAATTTGTTTTTGCCGCCTTCAGAATGTCATTGTGCCACTGCCTGATCTATTGTGCCTGCTGCGGGCCTCCCCACTGTATCAAATTTTTCCCTCTTTTGGCCTTAAAACTGTTTAGCCTCCTCCAGAATTTTCATTGTGCCACTGCCTGATCTCATACTGTGCCGCCGTGAACCCCCTCACTGTGTGATTGTGGGCCCCTCTGTGGCCCAAAAACTGGGTTTTGCCTCCCCAGAATGTTTTGTGGCCCCCAAAAGCCGGGTCTCTTATCTTTCCTTTCCCCCGTGGAAACCCCCCACTTTTGTGATTGTGCCCCTCGTTTGGCCCCAATACTGTTTTTTTCCACCCCCGAAGTCATTGTGCCACTGCCTTTTCTCATGCTTTTTTTTTGCTGTTCCCTGAACCCCCACACGTTTTCATTGGGGCCACTCCCGTGGGCCCCAATACTGTTTTTCCGCCTCCAAAAGTTTTGTGCCAAGCCTGATCTAAAGCTGCTGCTTTTTTGGGCCTCCCCCACTGTATCATTTGCCACTCTGTGGCCCCAATAAGTTTTCCCCTCCAGAATGTCATTGTGCCACCGCCTGATTCATGCTGCTGCTTGGGGTGACCTCCACACTGTTTGATTGTGGGATTTGTGGCTTTCCCCCCCTGTTTTGCCCCCCTCCAGAAAAACATTGTGCCACTGCCCGGGCCTCATGCTTGCCGCCGTGCCCCCCGCTCTCAGTCATTTGCCCCTCCCGTGGCTTCCTGTGTTTTTGCCCCCTCCAGAATGTCATTGTGCCCCTGCCTTTACCTTCCCTGCTTTCTGTGGCCCGCCGCCCTCACCCCCCCCCCACTCTGTCAATAATTTTGCCACCTGAGCTCTCAGCTTTTTTTTTCCAGGGTTTCTTGGCATGACTTTATCAGGCTAATTCCCGCTTTAGTTTTTTTTGGGCAGTTTTTCCTTCTTAAGTTTCCCAGGGAAAATTTTTTAAATGAAGCCCATTTTAAAAAGCGGGGGCGTCCCTGTGGGGTGTCATACTAAAAAAAAACATTTTTAAAGGGAAAACCAAAACCAAGTCCCTCTGCATATTTAAGCTTTGGGACAATGTTTTTACAAACAAACCCCGCAGGCTCTGTGCAGGCCTTGAAATAGCTGCTTTTTAACGCAATTCGTCCGAAGTAATTTTTGGAACGAAACGGGAATTTTTTCGGAAATTCGGCGAAGTGCCGAAAAAGAAATTTTTTGGAAAATTTGCCCCCTCTCTATATACTACAACATCATGGGATCTGGAATGTGATAGGTGTCTTTAAAATTAAAGCATTAATATTTCATAGAGAAATAGCTTTTTGTAACGCAGCTCACATAATATGGGATCCTGAAGCCTCCGGAAGGACCCTCATGAGATTACCAAAAGAAAGGGAGCAGGATCCAAAGGGTTGTATTAAAAGTCTTTAATTCTTTTATTTGTCCATAAAAAAACAAGGTTTTGACCCCATTGAGTTTATCAAACACCATGTTAGATTAAGTCTACATAATAGGATCAAAATGTGTTTTTATGGAGGAATAAAAGAACTATTGACTTATTTAGATGCTGCTCCCTTTCTTTTTTGTATTTTGTCTATGGTTTGGTTCCTTGAATTCATTAACCTGGTAACTTTTCAACCTTACTTTCTGTATTCTTCAAGAAAGACTGTTTGAGGAAAGTATGTGAATAATGGGGATGGGAGGGGTAGTAGGGAGGCTCTCTAAGAGTTTTGAAAAACCTCTTTAATGGATGCATGAGGTGTAATTTGACTCATACATAGAAGAGGAGCTGTGTCCTATCCACTTTCTTTTTTCAGATAGTTTTAGGGTGGACAAGATATCTGTTTTGAGATATTCTTTTTTAGACTGGAGCCTGATGGTAAAGCACTTGTAGGGGTTTTCCCATCATACACATTGATGGTATATTGATAGGATGTGCCATCAATGTGTGATAGGTATAGGTCTCTCCTCTTGGACTCACAAATAGCTCAGGAACCAGCCCCTGAAAGTGTCTGTTTAGAATGAAGAATAGACCTTGCACACTATTCTCCATTCTATTCTATGGGAATTCTGAGTACAGCCAAACACACCATTCATAGAAAAGAATGAAAAGTAGTGCACAAGCATAACCTACTCTTTGTTCTGAACTGACACTTCTCAGAGGCCCATTTCCGACATAGGTGTAGGTCCCAGACGTGGGACCTAAACCAATCAAACATTAATGACCTATCCTATCGATATGCATAAATGTGTGAAATGGGAACACTCCTTTTATGTTGTCAATAATTTTGGTTATACTTTAATGTGTTGTTAAAGAACTTCCTTTTCTTTATAAATGAGGCTGTGGTAAAAAGTAATTGTATCCACCATAAAGTTGTCTGTGTGTTTTACTAAAATGTTGCTATAAGCATGACTTAAAGCATAATACTGTATGTATAAAAACAAATTTGAAGGTCAAATTTGCCAGGGACAAAAAATCCAACCCAAAAAATCTGAATACCTTTAGCTCTATTCTTTAGCAACTGCCCTTTACACTATTCTCATGTATTTCATCTGAAGAAATGCTCACATATGTTAAGTGAAATTGTCCATAAAAATGGGTTTAAATTAAAGTAGAACCTTGGCTGTTTTTTCCCACCAAAACACTAGAATCTTATCTAAGGCTATGTCTACACGGCAATTGTAAATTACCTTTGAAAATCCAATAGTATTTTGCAATTGCCATACCGCAGTTTTGGCGTGGATATGCATCAAAATCCATGGATGGTTTTTGGATTTCGGCTGGCTCTGATACATTGAACTGTACTAGAATCCGCCCTAACACGATGGGTTATATGACATGTTCAATAAACCGTCGGTTTGGAAATTCGACAATAGAAAATCAGAGCTGTGTAGACTTCTGCACGGATTTTCTATTGCGGTTTATGGGCACTGGTTTTCAGTCAGATTTTTGCAGATTCTAAATACTGAATCTGCTTAAAAATCCAACCAAAAATTAGTATTGTGTAGCTATGGCCTATTGGGTTCACTAAGTAACAAGTTTTTTTTTTCTTAATTTCTAGTCTTACCACATTAACTGCTCTTCTGATTGCATTTACTTTCTTCAGTAGGCAACTATATAAGGGAAACATATTTGATACTAATAATATACAAATGTGAGTTATACTGTATATCCATTACATTTTAAAGTACAAGGTGCTATATCACTATGCTTAACTATTTTGTTATGTTAATTGCTCACAAGTAATCTACAAGCAACCTCTATCATGGCCATTCTCACCTTCATATTAATAATTTTTCATTGAAAATACTTGTATTTATTACTATTGCTAAAAGTTTATTGATGGTCGTGCAGTTTTGTAGGTAAAACTGCTGCTTACCTGCAAAATTATGGGATCTTAAAAGGGGTTTTGCCATCTGGCAAAATACCTTCTGAGGTTAGCTTGTAGCTCATTACAAGCCGCCCTTAGAGAACGGGGAGCTGTGTTTGTGCAGTTCTCCCTATTCATTTTATGGGAGTTCTAAATATACCTTGGCTTTGATCGGATCTCCCATAGACATGAATGGGGTAGACCTGCGCAAGTGGAACCATCTACCCGGTCTCTGAGGCTGGCTTAATGTAGTGAGTTACAGGCTAGCCTTGGATGGGATTGTGCCAGATTGCAAACCCCTTTAATAAGCATTCTGGCCACATGCAGCTGGCTATTCTGTGTGGCCTCTCTATTAGACTGTGTAACTGCAGCATAATACATGAGCATTAAGTGCTTAGAAAACAGGTGTGAAGCCAAATAAGACAAATTCTTTTTAGTAGTTCTCAAAAAAAATCCAGGCACCTAGTCGTTGTCCTTATCCTATTGTGGCCACATGTGGCTGAATCCGCGACCATGTACTCTGAGTGTGATTTTCAAATAACAGTGATTTTTTCCAAGAATACCGCCAAAACCATGCAGCTATTAACATGATTTATGGCAGTATGTTGTATCTTCATTTAGAATGTATAGTGGTAGGTCCACATTACATGATTTTAGGGACACATTACCTACTCCTGCATGGTCTTATACTGTCTCAGAGATCAGTTAATTTATAATGTCATGAGTTACATAAATTTCCTCTAACTGTTCATTAAAATGTTTTTTTGGCTGGAAACATGGATGAAGGTTTTAGCCAAGCCATCGCACCTCCAAAAGAAAGAGTCACCAAACTGACGCTGTTTGGGGTTTTTTGTCCCTCATAAATACAAGAAAGAAGCTGTATATGTATCTCTATGGTGTATCTACATGGTTGAATTATTCCAAGCGGGTCCAGTGAGTTTCTTTCACAGGGATCATCACTTGGCCTAGAAGACTCCTTACACCAGATTGTCTCTCTTCACAAAGAGAAAAAACACCCCATAGAGCAATAGCAGCTGTAAAAAATATATATTTCTTTCTCCGAATCAGGGGTCAGCAAATGAGGGTGTTACATGCAAATGCCCAAAATTCTGATGGTAAGATGTAATTTGCAGTAAGAAGGGGGAACAATTTGGGAGCATCTTGTTCTGGAACCAAGACACTGTCAGATGGAGACCCTGTGACATTTGGGAGAACACAGCTGACCCTATGTGGAAAGAACGATATCTGGCAACCGCACTATAAGAGAGGCAGTGATGTGGCTGGTACCTTATTTAGTGCACTGAAATACACATCGGAACTGCTATAGGAAGATTAAAAGAGTGATTTATTTTAATCAGATAATTATCTTCAAAAGCTCTGCAGAAGGTTCGGTGTGTAGTGGGAATAATATTCCTCTTCACTCTACCATACTAAGGATTTAACCTCATAGTTCAGTGACCTGGAACCTACAGTTTCTAATATGTATTATTATTATTATTATTATTATTATTATTAAAAGCAGAGGGTATACTATAGAAATGTGTACTATACCTATAACACACAAAAAAGGAAAAAGTTTCGGGGCAAGCCATAGAACTTGCTTCCTTTATTGGTCGTTATTATAGAAGAGCTGGTATACAGTGCATATCGATTCATAGGAGCAAATCTGGTGAGACCCAACAATAGCAATTGCCAAGGCATCCTGGCAGGGCACCATCATGACAGCACTAATGGTACTGCTGTCTGGGGCTCACATACAATTTTTTTTTTTTTTTTTTAAAAGGACCCATTGCCATCCTCATCTGCTTCCCACAGGTGCATTCATCTGCTCAGGGGAAGTCTTAACCTAAAATATTTCAAGGGTAACAGTAACGGTCATAATTAAACATAGGGAGTGTTATATGATGCTAGATCAGAACTGATAATGCGTGGTAGGCCTAGTTGCTTTGGCTGTATAAGGGCCATACATTTCCCGATGGCAGTTGCACATCTTGTATATAACCTAATATCAATCATATCATTATATAGGGCTGACAAATGAGCACAATCTGTAAGTAAAATATGTAATAATATATGTTATAATGTAAAGTCTTTGGATCTCAGTACACTAACTTGAAGTTTTATCCTTGCAATCTTCTTACATAAACATACATTAAATATGTAACAATTCTCTGAATGTACTTGGAATTGCTGCCTTAAGGGTAATAAGGCAGAAAGCTCACATTTTACATGCAAATCTTGTCTCACCCATGCATAATAAACAGATAATACATACAAATGAAATTAAAATAACTGATCTTCCAATTTCTATTGAGCCACTGCAAAAAAAGGGTCCATTACTTTTGTCAGCAAAACACACATAAGTGAACCTGTTTGCATTCTTAACATGTGCACGAGATCATCCAATATCATTTTACATTTAAATCCAATTAGTGGCCTGTGATGGTCCCACGTTCCCTTGCTCAATGAAGGTTGATCAATGACATGCGTTTTGCTTTGTGTAGCATAGATCACAGGCAAAATAGGGGTGATTCATTGCAATTGTAATTCTATTTGCTGTCCACTGAACCGCACACATTAAAACGAGAGGAGGCACCCTAATACTATTGGATTATTGAACCATCCTAATTTCTTTTCAACTCTTTGCAGACCACACACACACAATACAATAAAGTAACTGTGGCAGCGGCAGCTGTGTTCCTTTAACAACCATATGATATACAGTATAAACTATGCAGCTAAAATATGGAGCATTAAGATTTCTTCAGAAATAAACAGATTTTTGAAATGTACTATCTTTGTGGTAAAACCTTTATGTATGATTTGATAGTATTTAAGTGGTGACTATCAGGCAGTAAACCCAATTAAATGCGCCAGTGCCCCCTTGTGGAAAAAGCTGATTTCATACATGTAAATATCCATATATTCATTTTACTGATGTATTAGGACTCATACATGTGCAGTTGTAATATAAATCTCAGTATCCCAAGAAGAGTAATTAATACAACGCTGGTGTAATTCTGTTTAATGCTGATTTTCTTGTGAATGAGCATCGTCTATAGAAAGTGACATAGACCATGATGTCTACACAATTAAGATTCTAGTAGGACTTAGGTGCCATTTTTGCCCCTTAATTCCAACATTGTGCAAAAAAATTGGAACATTTTGATCTCCATTCATACATAGAAGAAAAATCTATGCAGAACTTGAACAGCATGTTCTCTACTGCCGTGAATTTACAAGATAAGCAAGAAACACAACATGGACAAGCGCAAATGCAATTACATAACAAATGAGACACTTAAAACATTTAAAATGGCTAAAAGCCCCATAAATACATTTTCACTACGCTGTATATATAGTATCTCCCAAAAGTGAGTACACTCATCACATTTTTTACATATTAAATTACATATTTTAATGGAACAACACTGAAGATTTGACACTTTGATAAAATGTAAAGTAGTCAGTGTACAGCTTGTATAACAGTGTACATTTGGTGTGCCCTCAAAATAACACTGCCATCAATGTCAGAACCACTGGCATCAAAAGTGAGTACACCCCCAAGTCAGAATGGACAAATTGTGCCCAATTTGCCATTTTCCTGCCACCGTCTTTTGTAACTCATTAGTGTTACAAGGTATCAAGTGTGAATGGGGAGCAAGTGTAAAGATTTGGTGTTATTACTCTCACACCGTCTCCTACTCATCACTGGAAGTTCAACATGGCATCTCATGGCAAAAACTGTCTGAGGATGTGAAAAAAAAGAATTGCTGTTCTGCATAAAGATAGCCAAGGCTATAAGAAAATTGCCAACACCCTGAAACTGAGCTGCAGAATGATGGCCAAGGCCATACAGCAGTTTAACATGACAAACCACTCAGAACAGGCCTCGTCACGGTTGACCCAAAAAGATGAGTGCATGTGCTCAGCATCATATACAGAGATTGTCATTTCAAAATAGATATATACTGTACGTGCTACCAGCATTGCTGCAGAGGTTAAAGGGGTGACTGGTCAGTCTGTCAGTGCTCACACCATACACCACATACTGCATCAAATTGTTCTGCATGGCTGTCATCCTAGCAGGAAGCCTCTTCTAAAGATGATGCACAAGAAAGCCTGCAAAAAGTTTGCTGAAGACAAGCAGACTAAGGACATGGATTACTGGAACCATGTCCTGTGGACAGATGACACCAAGATAAACTTATTTGGTTCAGAAAGTGTCAAGCGTGTGTGGCCACAAGTGTGTCTTGCCTACAGTCAAGCATGGTGGTAGGAGTGACAAGTTTTGGGGCTCAATGAGTGCTGCCAGCCTTGGGAAGCTGCAGTTCATTAAGGGATCCATGACTGCCAGCATGTACTGTGACATACCAAAGCAGAGCATGATCTCTTCCCTTCAGAAACTGGGCACGAAGGGCAGTATTGCAACATAAAAATGATGACCCCCTAACACATATTCAAGATAACCACTGCCTTGCTAAAGAAAATAAGTGTAAAGGTGCTGGACTGGCCAAGCATGTCTCTAGACCCTATGGAGCATCTGTGAGGCATCCTCAAACCCTACTGAGCATCTGTGGGGCATCCTGAAATGGAAAGTGGAGGAGCGCAAGGTCTCTAACATCCACCAGCTCTGTGACGTCATCATGGAGGTGTGGAAGAGGATTCCAGTGGCTGCAACCTGTGAAGCTCTAGTGAACTCAATGCACAAGAGAATTTAGGCAGTGCTGGAAAATATTGGGGGCCACACGAAATATCGACACATTGGGCACAATTTGTCCATTTTCAGTTAAAGGTGTATTCACTGTTGCCAACAGTTTAGACATTGATGGCAGTGGGCTGAGTTATTTTGAGGGAAAACCAAATTAACACTGTTATCCAAGCTGAACACTGACTGCTTTACAATGTATAAAAGTGTCTTAACTACAGTGTTGTACTTTGAAAAGATGTACTCACTTTTGTGAGATACTGTAAAAGGAAATAGTAACTACCCAGCACATGAATAAGAACATATGTTGTGTAAACTTGTACATTATGCATACTAAGAACATTGGCGTTCTAATCAATGAATAGTGGCAATCACCGCTGCAAACTTGGAAACAAAATCTAGAAATCACCAAGGCATAAAATAAGCTATAAAACCTTATGAAGATATAAAGATCAACAGATATCCAAAAGAAAGTGCAAAAGCTTTCAGAAAGTGTAAAAACTGATTATAACACTCCTTTTAAATAAAAAAAAAAACCCGCAACCATAAGGCAAAAGCATATAAAATGTAAATCTGCTGGGTTAAGAAGCCTCAAGCATATTGTCATCTAAGACAGCTTCAGCGACAATCATCATTTCTGTGGTTTCTGCATGGAAAAGCTTCAGATTAGCCCCACTATAAAAACTCATTCAGATTCATCTTTGAAATAAATTTTGTAGGTGCACACTGACATGGCTGCAATACAAGTGTAAACATAAAAAACACTTCAGCACAATACAAGCACTGATTAGATATTTTAAATTGCATTACTGTTATAGCTAGCATACATGAAAATCTGAGGTTCTTAGTGCACATTTAGATCAAATTGTGTGAGCTCATCCACCAATGGCAAGGTGACTTCCATTCGGATGGGCCTCTATTTATAAATACACCGATCTCTTTCTGCTTTCTAGGCCTCCAAACTTTTCAGGGTGAGTAGGTTTCATATATATTTTATTCTGATTAAAACTGGAGAAGTGCAGGACCAAAATGAAGGCAGCCAAACATATACAACTAACTATAAACTGTACGAAAAACATTTTGAAAGTGCACACTGTCAATGCAAATAAAATGCACAAAAATACAGCAATCTCTGTTGCTATGTTGTAATATCACCTGGGCTGTAAGACTTTCTACTCCTATAACTGCACAGTTTGTGAACAAATAAGGTGCTGCTGTGGTGACAGTGTATTGTGAGTGCACAAATGGCGCCATTTTGAATGAGCAACGTGAAAACTGCCAAACACTATGTGGCCCTTATGCAAGAGGTGAATGGCAGCTACTAAGGTGCGCGAGGGTGAACCGACACGGTACAAGGGAGCAGATCACCGCCAAAATGAAAAAGGACCCTACCAAAGTGTCTAAAACAGCAAAATCTATTGGCTTTGGGCCTTAAAGCGACAGATGGTCTTAAAACCTCTGTTAATTCAGTTGCATCAGCAGAAAAGGCTTACATTTTAACAGCAGTATCAGAATCGGACCTCTGCTGTCTGTCAAAAGGTTGCCTTTGCTGATGGGTCAGAAATTCTGCTTCATTCAATGGAAGAATTTTGCCATTTCTGGTGAAAAACATCAGAGAACAAACACCCTGAACCCCATTTATGGGGGGAAACAAGTGGTGGTTGTTAAAATCCAAACAAGATGTGATCCAGCACTCCAAATAGTCGGAAGTTAAATATAGTTTAAAAAATAAATGTTAATAAAATATCCAATAAAAAGGATGATAGATATGCATGTGGACAAAGGCTCAAAAACAAACGCGTTTCAGGCAATTATCACAACTAAGGACGTACTTTCCCAAATGTGTTGGTTGTTTGCTGGATATTTAATTTTATTTTTTAACCTATACTTATTTCCAAACCCTTTTAAGGCTTTATCACATTTGTTTTGGGTTTAAGAATCTTCCGCTCTTTCCCGGAAATCTTGGAAAAAGTCTTCTGCATATTCGGGGCCCCCTTCTTGTAGTCAATACTCTTTTTTGTTGTTTTTCCTTGGACGGATGGGAAATTCGCAAGCAATGTGGGAAATTCACATGTATAGAAATGTCTGACATTGGTTTGAAAAGAATGACCAACATTTTCCAATTTCTAACCCCACCCCCCCAAATTTTCCCTTTTCCTAATTAAAAAGAGCATTGTGGGCCACTTTTCTCATTTCGCTTATGGTCCTACCCCCATGACCCTATAGTAGTTTTGGAAGCTTTTCAGTCGCCCGGTCCGATACCTGTGCAACCTACCCGACCTTTTTAAATCACTCCCCGTCTGTTAGCGCTTTCTATGCTGCTCTGTTTATTTGGGCATATTTTGTGGTGAATGTGTAAAGATATGTAGATATGTGTAAATCTCTATTTTTGCCTTTTTCTTACCCCTTTACTACTATTACAACCCAATGTTGAGTCTGTCTTGTTGTAGCATGATTGATGGGAATCCCTGGGTATTAAACCAAGGATTTAAAATGTATTCTTTTTTTTGTTCTTTTACATCTTATTTTAATTGTATTTTTCATCTGTCTTGTTTTTAAATTTTCCCTTTAAGGAGTATTCCAAATTTTATTGAATACTTTTTATGTAGGCAAAGGGAAAAAAAGGATATTCAAATCATTGCTTTTTTTTTATTTTCTTCTCTTCGTAAGGAGCTGCTATTATTCCCCCCTTTTTTTGTACAAATTCCCCAGTTCCACTTCTTCTACTTAAAGGCTGTGCGTGTCGGTGGTGAATCACTACCTGCTTTGTTCCTTATTTTGGAGAGAGGAACTTGTTTACATTACTTACTGACAAACTTTAACAGTTTAGAACTCTGTAGCCTTGTGCACTTACCACAGTTTACAAACCTCCTGCACTCATGTCTATGCTGGGACAACAGGAAAGTGACGGTAGGCAACCGCCTATGGTGCGACTTCGTCGCAGGCAGAAAAGGGGGTGCAAGGAGGTATGGAGGGGGCTTAATTTTACACAGGGAGGGCGCTTTATGCCTTATTTGCCTAGGACACAAGAGTATATTGCTCCATTCCTGCTCAAGTCACTGTAACAGCTCAGCTAGGAATAGCAGAGCTGATATGCCAATCACTGTTATAGAACCACCCACAGCCTTACTAGAAAGGGTCCTAAGCTGCCTGTAAAACAGCATGCTGAGACAACACTTTAACAGTAGTGGAGCTATATAAATTCAATGAGAAGTTATCAGCTTCCTAGCATAGAGCCACATATGGCACTTGCCTATACACATCAGCAAATACTCCATATTGGCATTGGTTAAACCCAAATACAATTTTTGGGTTGTCTCTGGAAAGTCACAACTTGCTCCACAGGTTTTTAAACTTCCTAATAATTTAATTCAAGTGGGGGCTTTATAGGTAATAAACAAGAAATTTAAATTACAAATACACACTATGGGCAGCATGTATGAATGGGGCTGCGGCAGATATCTGGCATCTTTTCTGCCCGATATCAAGCGCAGCCCCACTCACTACATTTTTAAATGTCCCGTTCACCTATATAAGGCGCATTGCAAATCGCAAACGGCACTTTGTAATGCACCTTATTTTTTTTGGGGGGGGTGGGAGGCGATGTGCACTAGAACCGTAGCAAAGCTACATATTTATAGCTTCACTACGGCATTCTGGCGCGTTACTGCTGAAACAGGTAAACCAACTTTCGAAAGTGGTATACCTGGAGCCAGAATTGTCGTACAAGCGCTAGAAATGCGTAGGATTTATGACCCGCAGTAGACAGGGTTCTTATAATCAGGGCGCAGTGGACTACATATTATGCGCATGGATTTTGCATTTTAGAAGCCAAATTTCATATTCACTCACCGGCCTACTTTATTAGGTACTCCATGCTAGTAACGGTTGACCACCTTGTGCCTTCAGAACTGCCTCAATTCTTCGTGGCATTGGGGGGGGATTTTTTTATTCAACTAAGGGTGTTGCAACGGTGCTCAATTGGTACCAAGGGGCCCAAAGAGTGCCAAGAAAATATTCCCACACCTGACACCACCACACATCCAGCCGAACCGTGATACAGGCAGGATGGATCCATGCTTTCATGTTATTGAGCCAAATTCTGGACCCTTCCATCAGAATTGTCGACTGCAGTATTCGAGATCATCAGACCAGGCAACGTTTTTCCAATCTTCTACTTCAATTTCGATGAGCTGGGCAAATTGGAGCCTCACAGTTTCTGTTCTTAGCTGAAAGGAGTGGCACCCGGTGTGGTCTTCTGTGCTGTTGCCCCATTTGCATCAAAGTTCGCCGTACTGTGCGTTCAGAGATGCTATGTCCTGCCTACCTGGTTGTAACGGGTGGCTATTTGAGTCACTGTTGCCTTTCTCTCTTCTCGTCCCAGTCTGCCCTTTCTCCTTTGTCTTCTGGCATCAACAAGGCATTTCCGCCCACCAGGACTGCCGATCACTGGATGTTTTTTTTTTTCGGACCATTCTCTGTAAATTCCTAGAGATGGTTGTGCGGAAAACCCCTGGAAGATCAGCAGTTTCTGTAATACATCTGACCAGCCCTTCTGGCCACCAAACAACATGCACACGTCTCAAAGGCACTCAAATCACCTTTCTTCCCCATACTGATGCTCGGTTTGAACTGCAGGAGATTGTCTTGACCGCATATATCATGCCTAAATAGCAAACTGAGTTGCAGCCTTGTGATTGGATGATTTAGAAATGATGTGGTTAACGAGCAGTTGGAAGGTGTACTAATAAAGTGCCGGTGAGTGTATGTCGCCTTATATGCCTAAAGTACAATTTAGTAGTTTGGAGTATGTTTAAAGAATATCCCCACTTTTGTATTTATGTCCACATCAGCCAGGGAGTACACTAATTGGTCTCTTTAGAATATCAGGACCTAAATAACTATGGATATCTGTAATTATGAATATAATGAAGAAAATGGGACATTATTTACTCAAAATACATAGGCCATATTACGCTCAATGGCTGAATAGACTGAACCAGTAGCAGGAACACTGGTCCCTTGTACTTGGGAAAGTACAAGGTGCAGCTAATTGCTGGAAGTAGTCCACCCCCCACCACAGGGGAACAATTAGATGAAAAAAAAAGCCTTTTTCTTGAAAACCCTTTTACCCAGCATGCGAAAAAACCACGCATAATCTGGGGTTTGCACAAATGCAAAAATACCATAAACCAAACCCAATAACTTCCCTCCAGCTTTGGGGGGGGGGGTGCTGGTATTTTATGTATTATGAGGCGTTACAAAAAAGGGTGCCATTTAAGAAAATGTGGGTCCAGGGGCGTCAACTATTCAAAATTTCAATTGGGGGTGCCCGCCTTTCGGGTGTCCAACAAAAAATCGGACTCTTCCGTCCCCAGTATTTTTGGGCAAAAAAAAATGCATACTGGAAAAAATAAATTTAGGATTAGTTGATAAGTGGCCAGGTTTCGAAGCTCGCAACCCGTGTCAAGGATCCTCATGTCTTGCGAGTAATGTGCAGTTAATGTGCAGTTTTTTATCATCTAATTGTTCTCCTAGTGGTGGGTTGCGTGAGCTGTTTCTCCAATTAGCGCCCTTTTTTGTTTTCCCCAAATAGATAGGGGGCCGGTTGCCTTCTGGGTTCGTCTGTCGCCCTTGAGCTGTAAGTATGGCCTATGTAGTTTTTAATTATGTATATAGTGAAGTAGAAATATATACACACTGCTATATTCAGGGACAATGCCGGTATATGTGTAACAGAAAATCTGAGGGACACAATTTACTTTGCAATTTCGCCTTTAAGACACAGGCTTGGCTCTCACAAATACAGTGGTGAGTCCAAGGCTGAACAATGTTAATAGGGTCCCATTCACCCAAATCCTGGGTCTATTCTACAAATCTCAGCTTACCCTACTGCTTTCTTTTACCCCCTACATTTCTATAGAGGACACCCAGCCTCATAAATGCACAATGGCACAGGATTAAACAATTTTCTGCATGTAAATGTTTTTTACTGTAGCCCGCCCAAAAATCCGCCCCTTTTATAGCTTCTTTAGATGTATAAACACTCTTTTAAAAACGAATTTTTATAAATTTTTAATTTAACACTTTTACTGAAAATCAGATTAAAGGAGAATATCCAGAGACTTTTTTTTCTATCCAGATTGGATCTGCCAAATTCTGTTTTATCCATTAAGGAGCCCTGGCAGGAACATACAATGACACTAATTTTACTACCAATCTCACAAAAGCCAAGAAATCCTCTGAAAGCAGGGGAGATGCCAACTACAGCTTATGTGAACCGTTTCCAGCACTAAGGGGCTTGTAAAATGGGCAATTTTACTTTGAAACAATATCAAACATGATGAGCTGTGTGCGGCTTCCAACACAAACAGAAATTCTGCTTTTGTTCATATTTTTTTAGCTACATTAAAGGAGACATGTCCTAGAACAAGTTAACAGGAACCAAGACTTTTAGATGCATCAAAATTATGAAACTAATGGGTATAACATGTTCCCAAATCATCCATGGGCATCATGAAAACATATGAAAAATAATAAAAACAATAGATAAGTGGTAACAGCTATTGGGAGTATACAAGTTGGCCTGACTACCCATTGTCTATGGGTGTGGGTTACATAAGAAGTATATGTTTTCAGCAGTGTGCTACTGCCCCTTTAAGAAATGTCTGTTTATTTTCAGCATCAGCCAGGGCTCTGTACAGAAATTAGTGGGTTGTCCTGAGTCCAAGGTATTTAATCCTCTCGGTTTCTTGTTTCAGTGCCTGTGATTACTTCTGTGTCCTGGCTAGTGTGTTTACCTGATGGAATGAGAGAAAATTACTGGTTCCTAACTTTGGCTTGTTCTTCGGGTAGTCTTCTGCTTCTCGTTTTGGCACTGTGATCCCCTCCTGGCTGGACCTTGGCTTGTCTAACCAAGTTTTGTCTTTGTTCCTGTCAGTTTCCCATTTGTTTGTCCTGGTTTATCTGTGTTTTCCTGTCTACATCAGAGTCATTAAAGACGAAGCACCTGTGCAGAGCCATTCTTTTCAGGGTGGTTACTCAGCTTTAGGCAGGAAAGTGTCAGGGAAAGATAGATTCTTGGCATATGTACAGCTAAATACTGAAACATATACTTTTCTAATAATATGTTTTTATCTTCTGATTGTAGATTTTTTGTATTCCATCTTATGTACCTAATTATAATGGCACCCCTCGTGCCTGGGCAGTTGGTTAACAGCAAACCAGATATTTGTTTAACAGCAGCCACATGGATCATATAGTCTGGAGATGTGTCACTGATTTCTGTGGGAGAATGTTTTGAGCATGTTCTCTAGAATTCAAGGTGGAAGGCGAAAGTGAGCCTGAAAGATGTATCAAGTGGATGTTATGGTATTAACCCATGATGTGTATGGCGATAAACCCTGTGGGCTTGTGATGGGGAGGGGGAGGGCCATGTCTTGCTCACTGCAAAATTATAATCCCTGTTAAAACATAACTTTTACTAAATTATCTAAAATTATACTTCCTAAACCCCTATATACTACCACTACATACCTAAATGATACAGCATACTATATATCATCCGTCAGTGGAGTAATCGCCCTGATAAAGGGCGGCTCCGCTTTAATGACAGATAATATCACTGTATACGTATATTACAATTCTTTAATCCCAGCTATCCCAACGCGTTTCCCCCATACAATTTAGGGTTCATCAGGGGATTCAAAAAACTCCTCTCGCTGTGGAATAAGAATACGCTATATACAACGCATGTACAATCTATCTATGACGGATATATCACCTCTATGGGTGAGATAGAAAAAGTGATACTTAGCTTGGATGCTGCCAGGTATAAAATGATAATCCTCGCAGCCCCTTTGGTATGCTGGCACCCAGGATAGAAGGGATACAGAATGATTCATTTCTGCTTCCCTTAAATACCTTACATGGCCCTTTAGATGTATAACAATAAAGCCCCTAACACTTCCGCATTGATGTATATTATTTTATACCTATTGCCGGGTTCTACGTAACATGTGCGCATATCCCCCTGCCCTTGCTTAGTCTGGCGTTCCGAAAGTTGTACTGCGCATGACCGGAAACAGGATAAAATGTCATTTCCGGTTCACATCGGTGAAAGCGACACTGCGCATGTCCAAAGCCCCATACTATCACGGCGCGGCCCGGCGTCCTAAACGCCGTTCTGCGCATGTCCAGGAAGAAGATACCTGGCAAATGCGCACGATCAAAATCCAGACACAACCCTCGGCGCCATACATATTACACCGCTCTTATTTAGAAAGACATCACTGGTCACTTCCGGTCAGCGCCACCGGGAAAAACCACACACCCGGTGGCCGAATCAGTCTCCATGCAGAGGTCAAACTGCGCACACGACCATCCGTACTAACCGCCAATTGCCGCAAAGCAAGAAATAATAGAGGGTCAAACAAAATTGAAACTTAAAAGTAGGAGAATGCCCCCGAGTCAGTTAGATACACGTGAAATTGATCTCTTTTTGCAAATAGTCTCTAAAGAACTCCGTAATTTGAGTGAACAGAGGCTACCTTTCCATAATAATCTCAGTACAGAGGAACTAGGAGCATTGTCAGCACTGGAACGGGACAAATCTATAATTATTAAACCCTCCGATAAGGGGGGAAATATAGTTATATTAAATCATGACATGTATAAACAGATGTGCAACGATCTTCTCAAGGACAAAAGGCATTATGATATTTTACCCACAGACCCGACAACAAACTTTACTATGGAACTAGAAAAGCTACTTGTGGAGGGTTTAGAGATGGGTCTAATAACACACACAGAATTCAAAATTATTATGATGCCATCTAATCCCCAAATACCTACATTTTATTCGATCCCAAAGATTCATAAGGGCTGCACCCCACTAAAAGGTAGACCAATAGTCTCAGGTGTAGGATCAATTACGCAAAATGTGGGGATTTATATAGATAATATCTTACAGGATTTTGTAACCACATTGCCATCTTACATAAGAGACACTTCGGATTTACTGCGCAGACTGGAAGGGATTACAGTCAATAAAGAAGTACTTTTGGGTTCTATAGATGTAGAAAGTTTATATAGTAATATCCCACATGAAATTGGCATTCAAGCAGTTGAATATTTTTTGTCTACAAGAAGTATAGAATTCCAGGCTCATAATGCTTTTGTCATCAGACTACTGGACTTCGTGTTGAGGCATAATTATTTTGTCTTCTGTAACAAGACCTTCCACCAGCTCAGGGGCACCGCAATGGGGAGCTCCTGCGCCCCGCTTATAAAAATCTGTTCCTGGGCTGGTGGGGGGGCCCCCTTTGGTTTTTCCCCCAAAAACCAGGGGGACGATCAGTGGCCCCCCCCAGATTTATTCTGGGGGAGGTAACATTGATACATTATCGCCCTCTGGGAAGGGCAAGGTGTCACTTTGGGAGTTCGTTGCAAGCTAAAATAAAAATGAGTTTGGGAAATGAAATTTAAAAAATTTGAAAGGGAAAGAAAATTGTTTACCCTTTTTGGGGATGTCCTTTTTATTAAAGATGGGTTTTGGGGCAATTTCCAAAACCGGGATATGTAAAGGAAACCCACACCCAAAAAAACCAGTTTTGTTCCCGGGGAAAAGGTTACCACCCCACAACCCTGAAAGGAAAGAGGAATACCGAAGGTTTTTTTTCCCTGAGAGTTGGGGAGAAAACTGCCCAAGATGGGGGACTTTAGGGGGGAAAAGTCGGGTTTTTCTTGAGAGAAAGATTTTTTTGTCGAGGATACCCCTCGGGGGAGTTTTGGAATCGGGCCCTAAGGCATGCAAAAAAAACAGAAACTGGAAACAACATTACTACAGGGTAAATCCCAAGGAAAAAAGAAAAAAACCAAAAAAGTGAAATTTTCGCAACTTTGGATGATAGAAACCCTTAAAAGTTTTTAAAATTACCCTCAAAAAATTTTGGGGGAAAACTTTTGGTTTGGATCGGATCTAGGGGGAAAAATCTCCCTCCACCCCCTTTGAAAACTTATCAAAGGGGGGTAATTATAAAAGTGGGAAATTGATCCAAGTCTTTACCACCAAATTTTCCCTCCTAAAGGTACGGGCCTTTTAAAAGGGAAACCGAGGGGTTTTTTAAATGTGGGCAAAGTTTGTGCCCCCTTTCCCAATTATACAAAAAAATAAATCCTTCACAAGTCCCTAAATGGAAAAAAAATTTTTTTAAACCGTGATTTTAAAAAACTGTAGGACGAAGGATTTGTTAAAAGTGAAAATTATTTTCCCTCCCCCACTAAATTTATTTGGAAAAACAAAGAAAAACATTAAAAAGGGGGTGGGGAAAAAATTTTCTGGGGGACATACGTAATAAAGAGAAAACCCCAGTAGCTCGACATGTTGGATAAATCAAAAGGGGGGAAAAGGGGAAATTCTACCGGGAGGTTTTTTTTTGGTTTTTAGGGGTTGGAGAGCCCCCAAAAGGGGGGGAAATTGGGGATGGGAGGGAATTTTTTTTTAAAGGGGGCCCAGTGGATCTCCCTTTAGGGAAATAAATTTTACCCAAAGGGTTTAAAATGGGCCCTTTGCAATTTGGATGTTTTATTAAATTTGGGGGAACTCTTGTTTGGGGTCGGGTTTTATTTCCCTCTGTTTCGTTCGCACTCCCAAACAGAGGAAAAACTTTTGACTCCTTAAACCCTGACCGTATTTTTTTTCATTTAATCATTTTCATTACTTTTTTTTCAATTATTTTTTCATTGTTTTACTTACAGTCTGAAAATTTTTATTCAGCGAAGAAAAATAAAATTTTGACCCCAAAAATTTTTTGGGGCCCTGAATTAAATCCCCCACTTTCCCCCCAAACCCTTTAGACTTTCCTTTACAAAAAAAGGGGCCATTTTAAGAAATTTGGAGAATCCTTAGTTGGGGAAATGCTCCCTATAATAGGGAGGATGGGGCGATGGGGGAACTCCCCCCCCCCCCCCTTTTTTTTTTGGGACTGCTTTGGGGGCCAATTGGCGGTTAGCGGGAGGGTTTGGGTTGGTGGGGGCATTTTGACCTCTGAAAGGGGACTGATTCTGGCCCCCGGGTGTGTGTTTTTTTTCCGGTGGGGGCTGACCGGAAGGGCCCCAGTGTTTTGTTTTACTAAATAAGAGGGGTTTTTTTGTATGGCCCCGGGAGGGTTTGTCGGGGGATTTTGACCGGCGAAATTCCCCAGGTTTTCTTCTTCCTGGACATGCCAGAAGGCTTTTTAGGCCCGCCGCGCCGCCCCCTGTTTGAGGGGGCTTTGGGAAACATGCGCAGTGCCCCGTTTTCCCCGATGTGAACCGGAAATAAACATTTTATCCTGTTTTCCGGTCTTGCGCAGAAATTTTTTTGGGAAAAACGCCAGAAAGCAGGGCAGGGGGACATGCGCACATGTATGTAAAACCCGGGAAATAGGTATAAAAAAAAATTTTACATCAATGGGGGAAGTGTTAGGGGCTTTATTTTTTAAAAACATCAAAAGGGGCCCAATTAAGGTTTTTACGGGAAACAGAAAGGGAATCTTTTCTGTTTTCCCTTCTACCCCTTTGGGTGCCACCCTTTCCAAAAGGGGGGCTGCGATATTTTTTTTTTTAAAAACCTGGCAGCATCAAGCTAAGTATCACCCTTTTTCTACCCTCCCCACCATAGAGGAAAATTTTATCCGTATGGGATAGATTGAAAAATTTTTTCTTTGGTATATAGGTTTTCCCTTAAATTCCCCAACAGGGGAGAGGGGTTTTTTTAAATTCCCCTATAAAAACCCTAAATTGTAGGGGGGAAAAAACGCGTTGGGGATAGCTGGGTTTAAAGAATTGTAATACCTTTATACAGTGATTTTTTCTGTAAATTAAAAGCGGAGCCCGCCCTTTATAAAGGGGGGATTACCCCACTGAGGGGATGATAAAATTGGATGGCTGTATCATTTGGGATTAGTTTTTTATTTTTGGGGGGTTTGGAAAGTAAAATTTTTTTGATTTTTAAAGAAAAAGTTATTTTTTAAAAACGGGGAAATTTTAATTTTTCCCAGTGATATATTTTAAAAAAATCCCCCTGTTTTTAAAAAAATCTGTACCCAATTTCAATTTTAAAGGCCCCAGTTTTTTTAAGGGGCCCCTGGGGAAAAATAAGAAAATGGCGAACTGGGCAAGAGCGGTTTTTTTCAGACTTTTGAGTTGGAGTCTGATCAAGGTTTTCTTTCTGATTTAAAAGAGGGGGTTTTAAAAAAAAACTATTACACTTATCGAGTAATATTAAACCCGGGTGGGGGGCCCAAAAAATTAGAAAATTATTTTGGGAAATCACCATTATCCCTTTTGGGGAAACTTAAAAATTTTATAACACCTGCTATTAGATCACAGTTCTGAATCCTTTGTTGGTAGGTGGGAAACAGAACTTATAGATAGCCCCGGTACAAATTATAAAAAAATTTCAAATTAAAGAGGAAAATAAAAACTTTAAAAAAGTCCCCTCTTTACAACTCTAAACAACTTGATAGAACAAGCATCAAAACTCAGGGGGGACCCAAGTTTTTAGTGGGAAGGAAAAAAAATTTCTAAAAAATTTCCCAATAGAAAAATACCGGGACGGGAAATTGAAGGCACGGAAAACCAAAACAATAACTGGGGAGACCTCCAAGAATTCAAGGGGGGAAGCTTTTAATTTTTTTTAAAACCCCCCGACTCCCCTTGGGGAAGTTTTTTCTTCTGACGCAAAAAACCCCGGGGATACAAAATTTCAAAAAACATCTGTCGGTCCCCAGGGGGGAACAAGGGAAATCCGAGCTGGGAAAAGGGGGCCCCGCCGGGAAATTTAGGAGGTTTTGGGAGTACTTATGGACTATTATGCCCCCTTCATTTTCGGGAAATTCCCAACACACCTCCTTTTTTAGGGGGTTGGAGGGGGCCCCGAAACTGGCCGGGGGGGACACCGCAAACCCAATAAAATCAGATCAAAATCAAAAAATTAATTTTACGGGATGGGCATTTAAAAATAAGGGTAAAATTTACAAAATCTTCCAGAGGGGCCCTTGATTTTTTTGGGGCCTCCCCACTAAGTTCTGATTTTTCATGGATTTAAAGATTTTCCACCTGTTTGTGCTTTAGGGTCAAATGGCTTTTAAATTTTTTTAAAAATTTAAAGATAAAATTTTGAATGCCAGCAATTGGGGGGCACAGCAAAGGATTTAGGGGGTATCCTTACGTTAGTGCCCCCTTATGGAGGAGGAAAAAAATTTAATTTGAGGGTCAAAAAAAATTTGAAATTTAAAAGTGGAGGAATGCCCCGGATCATTAGATACAGAAAAAATTTGATCTTTTTTTAAAAATATTTCCTTTAAAGAACTCCGTTAATTTGGGTGAACAGAGGCTCCCTTTTCCTTTATAATTTTAGACAGAAGAAATAGGGGCATTTTTCCCGCAAATGGAACGGGACAAATCTATAATTATTAAACCCTTCCGATAAGGGGGGAAAAAATAGTATATTAAAAACATGACATGTTTTAAACAGATGTGAAAAGATCTTCTCAAGGGAAAAAAAAGGCATTATGATTTTTTTTCCCACAGACCCACAACAAACTTTTTTCTATGGAAAATTGAGGGAAATTATTGTGGGGGTTTAAGATGGGTTTTAAAAAAAAACAAACAGAAATTTAAATTTATGATGCCCTTTTATTTCCCCCAAAAACCTACAATTTTTTTTCGGTTTCCCCAAGATTCCCAAAAAGGGGTTTACCCCACTAAAAGGGAGACCAAATCCCCAGGGGGTAGGGTAAATTACGCAAAAAAAGTGGGGGGTTTATAGGGTAATATCTTACAGGATTTTTTTAACCACATTGCCCTCCTTTAAAAAGAGAACTTCGGATTTTAAATGCGCAGCTGGAAGGGGTTACAGTCAATTTAAAAAAGTACCCTTTTGGGTTTTTATAGATGTAGAAAAGTTTTTATAGTAATATCCCACATGAAAAAATTTGGGAAAATTTTAAGAGTTGAAATTGTTTTTGTCTACAAGAAAATTTAGAATTCCCGGGGTTTATAATGCTTTTTTTTATCAGAAATACTGGGATTCGGGGCTGAGGCAAAATTATTTTGGGCTTCTGTAAAAAAGACCTTTCCACCAGCTCAAGGGGGACCGGGGAATGGGGGGGCCCCCTGCGCCCCCTGCTTTTGCAAATCCTTTTCCCGGGTTGGGGGAGGACCTTGGTATCCCCAAAACCCGGTGGGGAAATTTGTGGGCCCCCCCCAAAATTTTTTTTTGGGGGGGGACAAAATTTATGGGGCAAATTTTCGTCCCCTGGGAAGGGCAGGGGGGGGCAAAAATTTGGGGGAAATTTGTTTCACAGCTCAATTTAAAATGAGATTTGGTTTTGGGATTTCCTTTTAAATTTCAAAAAATTGTTTTTCCCCTTTTTGGGTGTCCTTATTATTAAAGATTTGGGAAAGGGCCCAAAATCCTACGGATATGTATAGGAAAAAACCCCCCCCGCCCAAATTTCAGGGTTTTTTTAACTGGGGAAATTCCCTTTCCCCTCCCCAAAGGGGAGGAATACCCAAGGGGGAATTTCCCGGAGTTAAAAGGGAAAAATGCTCCAGTAAAAGGGAAATTTAGGGGGACAGTCAGGGGGTTTTTTTGGGGAGAAAGATTTCTTAGTCGAGGTATCCCTCAAAGGGGTTTTTTTAATAAACCCTAAGGCATGCACAAAAACAGAACGGGGAAAAAACATTTTCTACAGGGGAAAATCCCCGGGAGGGTAAAGATAACAACAAAGCACGGTAATTTGCAAAACCCTTTTATGATAGAAATCTAGAATTTGTGAATTTCTCCAAAAAAAATATTGGGGGATTTTAATGTTGGGCAGGAATATAAGGGAAATCTCCCTGCCCCCCCTTTTTATAACTTATCGAAGGGGGGAGATCATCAAAGATTGACGGGTCCATTTGGGCATTACCAAACCCCCAAAATCCTCAAAGGGATTGGGGTTGAAAGGAAAACCCATTGGGGATGTTTTTAAAAGTGGGCAAAATGTGTAAACCCGCCCATAAAAAACAACAAAAAATAATTCCTTTAAAAAGTTTTCCTCCCAAAAGGAAAACAATTTTTTTTTTCCGTGTTTTTTCCAAAATTTAGGCAGAAGGAAATATTTTAGTCATTTTTGTTTCAAATTTTTCGTCCCCCGCCCAAATTTAATTTTTTATTGGAAAAAAAAAAAGGAAAATTTAAAAGGGGGGTTTGGGAAGGGAAAAATCTGGGGGGCATACGTAAAAAGAAGGAAAAACGCCAGTAGCTCGGACATGTCTTTTTTGGGGGAAACCTTTTAAAAGGGGAATGGGAAATCTCTGCGTTTTTTGATTTTTGGGGGTTTTTTGAACCGTCCCCAAGAGGAGGAGAAAAGGGGAAAAGACGAATTTTGTGTAAAGAGGGGCCAAATGGATCTACCGTTTTGGGAAAAAAGTTTATTTAAAGGGCCAAAAAGGGGACTTTTGGGGCAATTTGGGTGTTTTTTTTTGAATAAGGGCTCTTGCTTTGGGGGGTGTTTATTCGCTTCGTTTTTCGTTCGCACTCACCACAGAGGACCACTATTGGATCCTTAAAAGGCCCGACCCCTATTTTTTTTTTATCTTTATATTTCATTACTTTTTTTATTATATTCATTGATTACTTTAAAATCTGATAATTTATGGGCAAACTGAAGAAAAATTTAATTCTGGTAAACCCCATAAATTAATTTTGGCCCCGAATTAAATGCCCACCCTTTCACTTTAGACATTTTTTCCCCAAAAAGGCCACTTTAAGAAAATTTTGGGAATCATAGTTGGGGAAATTTTTAATTATCGCCTTTAATAGTGAGGACGGGGGCGAGTGAAAGGGGCTCCCCCCCCCCCCCCCCCTTTTTTTTTGGGGCTGCTTTGCGGAATTGGCGGTTTGTACGGGAAAGGTCGTTTTGCGCAGTTTGCCTTGCTTGGGGGGCTGATTCGGCCAAACCCGGGTTGTGTAAGTTTTTTTTCCCGGGGGCGCTGGGGGGGGAAACCTTTTAAAGTCTTCTAAATAAGGCCCGGTTTTTAAAATGCTATGAGAACCCCGGGGAAAATTGGTTTTAAAAAAATATACATCAAAGCGGAAGGTGTTTGGGGCTTTATTGTTATACCCTCAAAGGGGCCCTTAAGGTATTTTGGGAAGCAGAAAAAGAATCTCTGTATTTCCTTCTATCCCGGGGCCAACATACCAAAAGGGGGCTTTGAGGATTTTCATTTTATACCCGGCGCTTCCCAAACTAAGTAATTTTAATTTTTCTAATTTTCACCCTAGGGTGAAAATTTTCCCTCCCTTGTTTTGATTTTTAAAATTCTTTTTATAAGGTATTTTTTTCCCCCAGCGAGAGGAGTTTTTGAAACCCCCGTGAACCCTAAATTTTTTAAAAGGGGGAAAAAATTTTGGGGGTAGCTTTGGGGTTTAAAAAATTGTTTTAAACCCCCCTTTAAAGGGGATTTTTTCAAATGATATTTTCCCGTCATTAAAAACGGAGCCGCCCTTTTATTCAGGGCAAATTTCTCCCCTGACCCGGAAAGAATTATAGGATGCTGTTTTATTTAGGTATGTAGTGGTAGTATATAGGGGTTTTTGGAAGTATTTAAATTTTTGATAATTTAGTAAAAAGGTTTTTTTTAAAAAAAAGGGGTTAAATTTTTCAGTGATATGTTTTCAAATCCTTGTTTTATTTTAAAAACTGTACAATTTTTTATGTTTTGTCACCTTCTAAAAAAAAAATTGGGGGGGAGCAAAAAAATTTAAAAAACCGGGGTTATTTTACTTGCTAGTTTGCACTTTAAAAATTTTTCGGTTTAACCCCAATTTTATTTTGGGAAACCCAAAAACCCCAAGAAAAGGAAAGGTTTTGCAAAGGGCATTTTTTTTAAAAAATAAAAATATCACATTAAGTATATTAAAAATGTATTAAATTAAGAGGTAACTCACAGGAACCCATCAATGACAAAAAAACTCATAAAATGGGAAAAAGGGGAATGGTATCCAAAATTTTTAAATATACAGATGGTGTATTTAGTATATAGAAAACAAAAAGTCAACGGGACCCCAAAAAAATTGGGCATACCGACCAAAATTTTTTAGCAAGTCAAGTCAAGGCCACAATTTTTACAAACGAACAAAGGGCCCCACCCAGGTTACCTCCCATTTTAAAAACTTTTTAAATAAAATTCCCTTCAGGTTTTTATGTTGGTGTTAATATTTGATTATCTTTAACTTCCAGATGTTTATATTTTCTGTATGTCCTACATGTTTTTATAGTGGTTAATACATATATATATTATATATTATATATATAAAACACACACACAATATATATATATTATATATAATATATATTAATATAAAATATTATTATATATATAATATACTATATATATATATATATATATATATATAACACGAAAAAAGTTGCAGCACTCAGGTAGTCAGGTGAAGAAACGTGTAAAACGTGTATTTTTGCCACATTATTCCAAAGAACGACGTTTCGGCTCTCTCACAAAGCCATTTCAAGTCCCACGTTTTTACACGTTTTCTTCACCTGACTACCTGAGTGCTGCAACTTTTTTCGTGTTTTATATTGAAGTCGGCTTCCCTTGCCGGGAAATCCATTTGTTGCTGGCACCCCCTGTGAAATTTGTGGAGTAAGTGCGGCTGATTTTCTTTATATATATATATTATATATATATATATAAATATTATATATTATATATATTATATATATATATATATAAAAAACATGTAGACATACAGGAAATATAAAAAAAATATATTTGCAGGCAGTCCCGGGTTGCGGATGGGGTAGGGACTGTAGGTTTGTTCTTTAAGGGGTTTTATCGTTTTTTCATTTGGCACCCTTTTTATACGGGTTTGGGCAAAGGAAAAGCTTTTGAAATGGGGGGGCATGTTTTTTCCCCCCTGGGGGGGAGTATTTTTTTCCTCTCTGCAGACACGCCCCAAAGGGGTGCATGTTTTGGTTTCCCAATTCTGTGTGAGATGGGGGGGGAGAGGTTCCCCCACTGCCCGGAGCCCAAAGGGAAATCTTTTGGAAAAGTAAAAAAGCTAAAGGTGTAACTCGATAGTGTATATCTACATTCTCGCTCTCTCTAAAATACTTTTGTAAAAAGAATTGGGCTTTTTTTAAAATTTAAACCCCCTGGAAAGATGGGGGGTTTTTTTTCCCCCAACTCCCCTCCCCCAAAAGACAGTGATTTTCCCGGGCAGTTTTTTTTCACCTCTGCCCTTTCTAAGATCTGCAAAACCCAAAACTAACACTTTATTTTTTGTGTTTACTGGGAATGCACTGTCTCTCTCTCTCTGCGCAGGACCACGGGTCGTTCCCAGGAAACGCAAAACCCCCGCACCACAAATTTTCAAGGGTATTGCGTCAGTGAACCCCGGGGAAAAAACCTCGGGAACCCGCACATGGTGGGATTTGACTGTTGCCCAGTGAAGCAGAAAACCCCCGGGCCCGCAAAAGTTAACTAAGGCGTCTTTTCTACCCTCATCACCTTTTCCACCAACATGTACTGGGGTGCTTCTTCCCAACCCCCTTACCCCCAATTTTCAACGCTTTCCCGAATATAAACCAGGTGGGGCCCGGGCCCAAGAACTCATCTCTGTGCCACATGCCCCCTGCTCCCCCCTTTTACACACCCTCTCCCCCCTGCTACTCCTTTTGAAATTACGCCCGGGGGGCCCCGGGCCCTTTGAGCGAAACCCCAACCGGGGAGCTCTCTCTCATTTCCCAAAAGAATTAAAAAAAGGGCCAATTTTCTTAAACCATAGCATTTTGCTTATGGTAACCAAAGGGGGAACTACAAGCTTTGGGATTTTTTCCGTCCACCACCTGTTGAACGTGTTTTTTTGGGAAATGAGAAAAAGCCCTTTAATTTTGAATTTCTATGAAAGCAGAACAGGCTTTATTTTTTAAATGAAAAACTCCAACCAAAAAGCGTTTTTTTTTTTTTAAGTTTTGGAATTTTCAGGGAAAGGTTTTTTTTAGATTTTTTTGTTTTCTGTTCCCCTGTTAAAAAGGGGATTTCATTCAGTTTTTTTTTCATTGTCGGTGGGGCATCCCTAAAAACTTGTCTTTCCACAGCTATATTTATGTGGAACTTTGGAATTTACAAGTTATTAAATTTAAAATTTTGGGTCCCAAACAAATTCCCAAAACTTTACTATTTAAAGGGGAGAAATCCCAACATTACAACAAAAAAAAACCACTTACAAGATCAAACGAAGATCCTGCTCGAAAAAGAGTTTAAAAAATCTATTAGGGTATTTGGGTTTGGGGCCCGGAAAGGGTGAGAAGGGGGTAATTTTTACAAGGTCCATCCATGTTACAGTAATTTATAGGGGGGGTTTAATGAAAATTTGGGGATGAACCTCCCACCCTCCAAGTAACTTAAAACGGATAAGTCCCGGGAAGTCCCCTTGTGTAAGAAGTGACAGAAACATTTGAAGGGGTGTCCCTCTTTGGGCAATCTTTACTTTTAAGGGCTTTTTTCACAAAAACAGATATTCCCGGGGGTAGTAAAACCCCAACCCCGGAAAACCACCCACTAAAACCCCAAGTCTAAAACTCCACCCTTTGCCAAGGTTGTTTTCGGGTGTGGGGGTGAAAAATGGGGGCATCGGTTTCAGTTTTTTCTTCTTCCCATCTTCATGGGGCTAATCTGTGCCTGAACTGTCTGAAGCTATATCTGAGCAGATTCCACATCAAAGAAGTGACATGCCACTTCTATTTCCCAATGGTTTAACACTTTTCTTGGGGATCGGGAACCCCATAGAAAGAAAAACCCCTTATTGGTCCTGAAAAGTTTAATTTTATCCCCGGGGGAAATATAAATGGAAATTTTGCTCTATTACCCCCCTTGGGGGTCCCCAATGGTGGGGTTGGCAAAAGCCCTTTTTTTAACTGTCCCCTGAAGAATCCCTGCAATTTGGGAACCAAAAATTTATATGTATAAACCCCAAAACACCTGACCTTAACAAAAATTTACATATTGAAATTTACATGCCCAAAGGGAAATTTTTTAAATGGGTTAAATTTGTTTTCAAAAAAGGGTTTTAAAAAAAAGTAAAGCATTGACCTAAAACCTTTTCCCCTAATATCTGCAGAACTAATATTTATTCAAAGTCTTGCCAAAAAATCCAGCTTTTTTTTTTTGGAAGGGAAGAAGCACTAAATCACATTTCCCCCTTGGGGAATACTTTTTAAATTTAAAAATATTTGGGAAAATGCTTACATAAAACAAAATATTTACGGCCCTGTATGAATTTTGCAAAGATTTTCCTGTACGAGTTAAGTTTTGGGACCCCTGCTGCTTAAACAGAATGGGTCACAACTGGGGGGGCCCCAACAAAAACCCTTTTCCCTTGTACGTGTCGTAATAACAGTCTTTTTCACATCCCTACCCCCTTGGTACACCGTGAGCTGCACGAGAAAAAAAAACCCATTGTTTCACAGACAAATGCTTTAGAAGAAGTGACACAGAACTTGTATTTGGATTTACATCCTGCCTACCCCGCCAAGTTTTAAAACGTTGCGTCCACCCACACATGTTTGCTGGACAATCGTTACTATTTCGGGAAGGGGAAATTTTGGGGAAAGGGGTTTTTCCTTTTTTCCCTTTTGGGCTGGGATCCAAACCCCCCTTTTTTGGGCCAAAAAAAAAATTTTAGAAAACGCTTTTGTATTATGGTCTCACTATAATTTGGGGTTTTTTTAATGCCCCATATAGCACAAAAACATGAAAAAAGCATCTTTTCTTTTTGCTCCAGGGGCTCTGCTACATGTATGTTAAAAATATTACAAAATGTTTTTTAAAAGTTTTCCCATGCAAGACCCCTTTGCCAATTTAAAGATGTTTAAACAATTAAACCAGGGACCCTAAAAGGGAAATTCTCATTGAAAGCTTTACCTTTTTGTTGTAGCACAGAAATAGGTATTGTACCTTGGTCGGTTTTTGTGGCGAATACTTTGGAGATAAATATGAGGATAGCAAGATTGGCAGTGTCTAAAGGGAACATTGGTTTAAAAAAAGTTTTTTGTTTAAAAGGTTTTTCCCGGGTTTTCCCAATGTTATTTTCCCTTAAAATCCAAAGTCACTGAAAAGTTAAGAAAAAATTTTCCTATGCCAAAAAACCCTGGTAACCCCCCCTTTTTCAAGCTTATCTTTGCTACATCTGAAAAGTAGAGGAGACACCTCTAATGACAAATCAGCCTGATGAGAGGGGAAAGTAAGAAAAGGAGGTTCCCAAAAAAAAAATAGGGGTAAAAGGGTTTTTGGTTTATAGCTACCAAGGAGCGATTTTTGTTACGGGAAAAAAAATTTTTTTCTATAGGTTTTAAAATAAAAGAAAACCCAATCGGAAAAATTCGAACTCAGAACAAAAAGAAATTAATTACCCATTCTGTTCAGGGTCGGCTCGTAGCAACCCTAGGGAGCCCCTTGTTATGAAAAAATTTTGGGGAAAGGGCCCTGAAAATGATCACGGGTGTTATTAAAAAAGGGGAATTCAGCTTTTCAAAAAAAATGAGTCCTTTAGATACTGAAAATGTGAACCCCTTTTAAAAATTTAATTTTAAAAAAAAGTACTTAGAGGGGCCCGGGAAAAGAACAGTGGGGCGGCACAGCCCAAAAATATTCATGGGTTTATAGTTTTCCCCCTTTCTCCAACATACTCGCTGCTGATGGCGGTAACTGTAGAGTAAATCCTATTAGAAATTTTGATATGGAGGTATTACAATTACCTGTTGGCCCAAGAGAAAAAAGCAAATGTTTTGTCTGCTCCAGTTTTCATTTAAAAACCCAAATAATACAGTTTTAAATAGGATTAAAAAAAAAAAAGTTTTTTAAATTCACGACCTTAAATGTTATTTGCGAAAGGACTTAAACCGTTTTTTTTAAAACCCCTTACCACCTGAACCCATTTTTGGCCTTCCTGAAAAGGCCCTGGTTTTAAATCTGAAATGTGTAAACTTTATGTGAGAAATAACTTTTTGACCCCCTTTTTTTACCTATCCAAGTGTTTCCCGGATTTTTTCTCGGACACATTGTGTTTTTAAGGTTTAGAAAATACATTTTGGTCTAAAAGTCCCTTTTTTAATTTTTGAAAAAAATCAAAATATCATGAAAATTTTTCCCAAAAATTAAAAAATTTTTAAAATTCAAAAAATTTTTGCTTTTAAACAGATAGTTTTTTCCACTTTAAAATAGTTTATTTCTATCACTACCATATGATACTGGGAAAGGGGGGGCTCATTTTTTATTTTTTATTATTTTTTTTTTTTTCCCCATTAAGGGGGTTAGAAATATTGGGGTAAAATTTTCCCCATTTTTTAAGAAAATTTAGGGGCCATCCCTTCTGACATGGTTTTAGGGCTTTTAAGTTAGATTCCCCAGTAAAAAACCGCAACAAAAAAAACTAGACCTCTTAAAATATTTAAAAAGCCCTTTGGGAAATTTGTTGACCCTTTTTTTTATTTTTACGAAATTAAAGCCCAAATGGAGGTGAAATTTCAAAATGTAATTTTTTTTTGCAGATTTTCAATTTTTTATTCATTAATTTACCCGGAAAAACAGTTTTTTGTAAACCCGGGAAAAGCAACCTTAAAATTTAATTGCCCAGTTCAATGTTTTTAAAAGGGCATTTCCCCTATGTGGCCCTATTTCGCTATTTGTCTCAACCACAAGCCTCAGAAAAGGGGTGCACCTACCGGACTCGGGGGCTCATTTTTATTACAATTTTATTTAGGCGCCTTCAGGTTTTCGGAAAACCCCAAGGAGCCCAAAACCTAATAAAAACCCCTAAAAAGACGGCCCTAATTTGGGAAATAACCCCTTACCCCAAATATATCCCCGGGGTGTAGTGAGTTAAAATCGACCCCAAAGGGGTTTCACAAATTTTTTTTTGCGTTAAAGGGTCGAAAATAAAATTTTAAAAAAAATTTTTTTTTCCCAAAAATCTGCAATTTTTTGCTGAAAATGTTTAATTTTTTTCAAAGAATCCTGGAAAAAAACACCCCAAACTTTTTTACCCCAAATTTTTTCCAAAAACGGGAATACCCCCCCTGTGGGTGTAAAATGTGTTTTGGGGGCATTGCAGGGGGTTTTTAAAGGGGGGAGGTTATTGGCTTTTTTAGCACAGATATTGGGGGGGGCCAAGTCCCATTTCAAAGCCCCCAAAATGTTGAACAGGGAAACCTTCCAAAAAGTTTTCCCCCCCTTTTTGGGTTTTAACACTAGTGTTTTAGGGGATTTTTTGGTATCGGTGATCGATCCGATTTGTTTTGAAAGTCGGGGGGCTAACGATAAGGTTTTCCCATATTTACGTCGATTTGAGCGATGACCATTAAAGTTAAAGGGGGAGCAACAAAAAACCTTCATTTTACACCCAAACAAAGCTGGAATCTGAAATTAAAACATCCCAACAAATCAAATGGATTGTGCACATCTTAGGCAACACACTTAGGTTTTTAAAAGTCACAGAAAAAAAGTCCCCAGCCCTTCACTATCCCCGTCTTGTACCACAAACCCCGACCCTTAAAACCTTAATCCCCCCACAAATTAAAAAATGCCCCCGAAGGCAGTAAAATTTGACCATTTATGTTACTTTAACTGGGCATTGTTTTTCCCAGCCTGGAACGCAGCATGAAACCCCCAAAACCCGCAAGACCTCCCGATTTAAAAAATGCCGCAAAAAAGGGGTCTTTCCCAACCCCATTTTAGTTTTAAAAAGGGGCACTAAAATTATCTGCCTGTACCCCAGAATGACCATTAAAAACCCCCGTCTGACCCCAAAAGTTTTAAAAAAAGCCAAAAAAGGGTCTTTCAACCCCATTTTTTGTTGAACTGGCATATACTGTCCCTGTCCTGGCCCACAGTATGAACCATTAAAACCTGGTCTGACTCACAGATTACAAATGCCGGAAAAAAGGAGCATAACCACCATTTTAGTTGAACTGACATTGGACTATACCTTTATAAAAACGTAGATCTGCGTCAATGAAACAATGCTGGGTGCCAAAAGTTCAAAAATTACGTAACTGTTTAAGTTTTGGTATAAGTTAACCGATATTTTTTGCACCTTTCAAATTCACCTGTGGTGAAAATATAGAATTGCTGTTTTAAGATTTACGTAGAATGCTGCGTCAATGACAATGCAGGGTGGTGCAAAAGTCAAAAAACACGTAACTGTTATTGTTTTGGTAAAATAAACGATATTTTTTGCACCTTTCAATTCACCTTGGTGAATATAGAATTCATGTTTTAAGATTTACGTAGATCTGCGTCAATGAACACTGCTGTTGTGTGCAAAAGACCCAAAAAACACGTACCAGTTTATGTTTTGGGTTAATAAACGATATCTTTTGCACCTTTCAATTCACCTGTGTGAATATAGAAATAGCTGTTTTAAGAATTTACGTAGATGCTGATCAATGTATCAATGCTGGAGTGCCAAAAGTCAAAACATGTAACAGTTATGTTTTTGGTATAATAAACATATTTATTGCCACCTTTCAATTCACCTGTGGTTAATAAAATTGCGGTGTATTCAGATTTACGTAGATGCTGCGTAATGAACAATGCTTTGTGTGCCAAAAGTCAAAAAACACGTAACTGTTATGTTTTTGGGTATAATCAAACGATAATTTTAGACCTTTCAATTCACTAGTGTGAATAAAGAATTAGCAGTTTTAAGATTTAACGTAGATGCCTAGCATCAATGAACCAATGCTGGGTGTGCAAAAGTCAAGAAAACACGTAACTGTATAATGTTTATTGGTATAATAAACGAATTATTTATGCACCTTTCAATTCACCTGAGGTGAATATAGAATATGCTGTTTTAAGATTTATGAATGGCTGCTCAATGAACAATGCTGGGTGTGCAAAAGTCAAAAAACACGTAACTGTTATGTTTTGATACCATAAGCGGTTATTTTTTGCACCTTTCAATTCACCTGTGGTAATATAGAATTGCTGTTTTAAGATTTACGTAGATGCTGCGTCCATGAACAATGCTGGGTGCGCAAAAGTCAAAAAACACGTAAGGGCTTGTTCACACGACGTTTTTGATACTTTTTACGGATCCGTTTTTGATAGCTGAAAAACGCATCCGGAAAGTGATCCGAAAAACGCAACAGTTGATACTTTATTCAGATCCATAGTGCATGCTTGTTTAACATGCGGTTTTAACGGATCCGCATTGCGGATGCGTTTCATTCCTCTCTCTCAGTCTTCCTTCCCTCACCACCGTGTCCATAGTCTCCAGCCGCGCACCTCCGTCATAGTCTCCTTCCCGCACCACCTGTCAGGCTCCAGCCCGCACCTCCCTGTTTCGGCTCCTGCCCTCACCTCCTGCATAGTCTGCCTGCCCGCAACCTCCTGTCAGGCATCCTGCCCGCACCTCCTCTTATAGTCTCCTGCCGCACCTCCTTGCATTGTCTCATGCCCGCACCTCCTGGTGGGGGGGCATAGTCCTCCTCGCCCCAACCTCCTGTCAGGCTCCTGCCCGCACCTCCTTCTCAAGAGTCCTCCCGCACTCCTGACAGGCTCCTGCCCGCACCTCCTCTCATAGTCTCCTGCCCGCACCTCCAGTCAGGCTCATGCCCGCACCATCCTGGTCATAGTCTCCTGCCCGCAACCTCTCTGTCTTAGTCCTCCGTGGCACTCACCTCCTGTCCATAGTCTCCTGCCCGCACCTCCGTCAGCTCTGCCCGCACCTCCTGTCGAGTTCTCCCTGCCCGCACCTCCTTTCATAGTCTCCTGCCCACAACCGCCTGTTCATAGTTCTCCAGGCCCGCCACTCCTGTAAGGCTCCTGCCCGCACCTCCTTCAGTCTCCTCCCGCGCCCTCCTCTCATCTCCCCCTCACCTCCTGTCAGAATCTCCTGCCGTACCTCCATCTCAGTCTCCAGCCCGCACCTCCTGTCATGTCACCTGCCGCGCACATCCCTCTCAGTCACCTGCCCGCAATCCTCTCTCAGTCTCCTGCCCGCACCTCCTCTCAGTCTCCTGCCCGCACCTCCTCTCAGTCTCCAGCCCGAGCCTCCTCTCAGTCCTCCACCCCGCACCTCCTCTCAGTCTCCGGCCCCAACCTCCTCTCTGTATCCTGCCCGCACCTCCTCTCAGTTCCTGCCCACACTCCTCCTTCTCCTCCCGCACCTCCTGTCATAGTCTCCTGCCCGCACCTCCTGTCAGACTCCTGCCCCGCACCTCCCTGTCAGTCTTCTCCCCTGTCACCATCCTGTCATAGTCTCCTTACCGAGCACCTCCTGTCAATCTCCTGCCCGCACTCCTGCATAAGTTTTCCTGCCCCGCACCTCCTGTCATAGTCTCCTGCCCGCACCTCCTGTCAGGCTCCTGCCCGCACCTCCTGTCAGTCTCCTGCCCGCCCCTCCTCTCAGTCTCCAGCCAGCACCTCCCGTCATAATCTCCTGCCCGTACCTCCTCTCAGTCTCCAGCCCGCACCTCCTGTCATAGTCTCCTGCCCGCACCTCCTCTCAGTCTCCTGCCCGCACCTCGTCCTCATCTCCTGCCCGCACTCCTCTCAGACTCCTGCCCGCACCTCCTCTCATCTCCTGCCCGCACCACCACTCAGTCTCCTGCCCGCACCTCCTCTCAGTCTCCTGCCCGGCACCTCCTCTCAGTCTCCTGCCCTGCCACCACCTCGTCAGTCTCCGCCACACCTCCTCTGTCTCCTGCCCGCACCACCTGTCATAGTGTCCTGCCCGCACCTCCTGTCAGTTCCTGCCCGCACCTCCTGCAGTCTTGCTGCCCGCACCTCTGTCATAGTCTCCTGACCGCACCTCCTTCATAGTCTCCTGCCCGCACTCCTACAAGTTTTCTGCCCGCACCACCTGTCATAGTCTCCTCCCGCCACCACCTGTCAGTCTCGTTCCCGCACCTCCTTCAGTCTCCTGCCCGCCCACCTCCTGTCATAGTCTCCTAGCCCCCGCGACCTCCTGTCCCCATAGTCTCCTGCCCTCACCTCCTGTCAGGCTCCTGCCCCGCTTACTCCTGGTCAGTCTCTGCCCGCACCTCCCACTCAGTCTCCAGCCAGCCACCTCTTCTCAGTCTCCTGCCCGCACCGTCTCTCCGTCTCCAGCCCGCACCTCCTCTCCGTCTCCAGCCCGCACCTCCTCTCCGTCTCCCCCGACACACCTCTCAGTCACCTGCCCCCACCTCCTCTCATCCTCCTGCCCCGCACCTCCTGTCGTCGCTGCCCCGCACCTACCTGTCAGTTCTCCCCTGCCCGCACCTCTCTCATTCTCCGCCCGCACCTCCTCGCTCAGTCTCCTGCCCGCACCTCCTGCATAGGTCTCCTGCCCCGCACCTCCTGTCATAGTCTCCTGCCCGCACCGCCTGTCATAGTCTTCTGCCCGCTACCTCCTTCAAAGTCTCCGGCCCGCACCATCCAGTCTAGTCCCAGCCCGCACCTCTCTCAGTCTCCATCCGCACCTCATCTCAGGTCTCCTGCCCGCACCTCCTCTCCGTCACCTGCCCGCACGCTCCTGTCATAGTCTCCTGCCCGACCTCCTGTCATAGTCTCCTGCCCGCACCTCCTCTCAGTCTCCTGCCCGCACCTCCTCTCAGTCTCCAGCCCGCACCTCCTGTCATAGTCTCCTGCCGCCAACTCACTTTTTTCAGTCTCAGCCTGCACCTGTCTCATCAGTCTCCTCCCACAAACCTCCTCTGTCTCCTGCCGCAACCTCCTCTCATCTCCTGCCCGCACTCCTCTCAGTCTCCTGCCCGCACCACCTCTTCATCTCCTGCCCGCACCTCCTCCTTTCATAGTCGCCCTGCCCTCACCCTCCTGTCATACTCCGCCCAGCACCTCTCTCAGTCTCCTGCCCCCCGCACCTCTCTCAGACTCCCTGCCCGACCTCCTTCATGTCTCCTGCCCCGCACCTCCTGTCGGCTCGCTGCCCGGACCTCCTGTCAGTATTCTGCCCTCCGCTCCTCACAGTCTCCAGCCTGCACCTCCTGTCATAGTCTCCTGCCCGTACCTCCTCTCAGTCTCCTGCCCTGCGAACTCCTGTCAAGTCTCCTGCCCGCACCGTCCTCGTCAGTCTCCTGCCCACGCACATCACTCAGTCACCTGGCCCCGCACCTCCATCTCAGTCTCCTGCCCGCACCTCCTCTCAGTCTCCTGCCGCACCTCCTCTCAGTCGCCTGCCCGCACCTCCTCTCATTCTCCTGCCCCCACCTCCTCTGTACTCCTGCCCGCACCTCTGTCATAGTGTCCAGCCGACCTCCTCTCAAATCTCCCTGCCCGCACCTCCTGTCAGTCTCAAGCCCGCACCTCCAGTCAAAGTCTCCTGCCCGCACCTCCTCTCAGGCTCCTGCCCGCACCTCCTCTCATTCTCCTTCCCGCACCTCCTCGCATAGTCTCCTGCCCGGCGCACCTCCTCCAAAGTCTCCTGCCCCCCACACCTCTCAGTCTCCAGACTGCCACCTTCACTCAGTCTCCTGCCCACTAAACCCCTCTGCTCTCCTCCCGCCCCTCCCTCTCAGTCTCCTGCCCGCACCGCCTCATCAGTCTCCGCCCGCACCCCTGGTCTAGTCTCCTTGCCCGAACCTCCAGTCATAGTCTCCCTGCCCGCACCTTCCTCTCCATTTTCCTGCCCGCACCTCTGTTCATAGTCTCCTCCCGCACCTCCTCTAAAAGTCCTCCTTCCTGCCCACAACCTCCTGTTCATAGTCTCCTGCCCGCACCTCCTGTCATAGTCTCCTTCCCGCACCTCCTGTCATAGTCTCCTGCCCGCACCTCCTCTCATTCTCCAGCCCGCACCCTTCTCTCAGTCTCCTCCCCCACGAACCTCCTCTGTCTCCTGCCCGCACCTCACTGTCATCCCTGCCCGCCCCTCCTGTCTGTCCTCCATGCCCACCCTCTCCTGTCAGTCTCCTGCCCACACCTCCTGACAGTCTTCCTGCGCCGCACGCTCCTGTCAGTCTCCGGCCCACACTTTTCTCTCAGTCCTCCTGCCCTCGCTCACCGCTCACAGCTTCACCGCGCCGTCCCGCGATCCCCCTGCAGCTGCTCACTGCGCTTTTGCATACCGCTTTCGAGGATGCAAAGCGCAGCTGATACGTACCCGGAGTGTGGGAGTCGCTTTGGACAAGTGCCAATAGCGGACTCCATTATCTCTTTATGGCTTTCACTTGCATAAACGCAATAAAATTGACATGTCATTCCTTAAAGCGGAAGCTAAATGCGCAGTCAGGAAAGAGCCGCGTCAAAAGCGCAGTTGTGATCCTCCTCCGTGGGAACAGCGATGCCTTTTGTGCGCATGAACCAATGTTAATCACACTGACAATTGTAGATCCGATTTTTTGGCGGCTCCGTTAAAACGATCCTGTAAAACGGATCACAAATACGTCGTGTGAACAAGCCCCTAAAAAATTGTGATGGTTTTTCGTACATACACGTTTTTTTTGGCAACTCAAACCTGTGTGACTACAAGAGTTGCATTAAATGTCATTTAACTGCAAGGTGGATATATCAACAGTCACAAGGTGTAATGGGGTAAATTGAAAATGACCCCTATCTGAAATGTATACTGATATAAAAGTGGAGTTTTGCAGCTAACAAAGAGAACCTGCCTTTACTAAATGATGTGTATCCAATAAAAGTTCAGGCTGCCCAAATATCCAGGAAATATTTCAATAGCAAACTGTTTTAATAATAAAGATATTCCACTACAATTGTCTACCACTAAGTCTTTGAGAACTTTATCCAGTGTTCTTTATATATGAGCTTGTCTGTGTTTCGCCCCGCGTGGGCCCCCCCCCCCGCTCCCACCCGCCGTGAATTTACAGCGGTAATGCGGCTTTGAAAATTCTCCTACTAATCTACATAAATTCTTTAATATTCTCTAATCAAAACTAAATTGGAATGATCACAGATAAATAGTAGAGGTTTCTCTGTGCAGAAATAGACTAATTTCCGCTGAGCTTGTTTGGCCACAGGCAGAGCGCAGTCCTATCGCCAAGAATACCCCCGATGAGAGACACTGAGCTAAACAGGAAACGCAGTTTCTATGAAAAACGAGGACATGTGAATTTATCCCAGCCAATTGCAACCATACACATCCCAGTCATGACGTCGCACCCACGAAATCTCACCAGCTCTATTCTGTAATCTGATTTGCTGCCGCCCAAAAAAAATATACAAGGAAATGGCGCCGAAAATAGGGCCAATCTAAATAATGATGCACATATTTAAAACCTTCATTTATCGCATGAATCTGAAATTTTTCGATCACCATAAAAACCTTGGCCGATTTCAAACTTTGTCGATAAAAAATCGCTCAACACAATTCACACCCCACAGTGATCTCATGCTTGTGTAGTTTTATGCATTTTGGGCGCTGCAATTGTTTCTCATAGTTTTTTTTTTAGCATTGGGCCATTAAATGGGGGAAAAAACCAGTTCCGCCATAGTTTTTTGGGCTAATTTTTACAGTATTCGCCGTACGGATAAATACAAGCTAAATTTACTATGAAGCCGTACAATTACAAATTGATATACATTTTAAAAAGTATTTATGAATGATTTTTACTTATACACAATAGAACTGAGTTATAAAAAAGTTAGCGTTTTTATGGACGTCATATTCAGAACAGCCATATCTTTTTTAATTTTATTGTGTACGTAGCTGATTATGCGGCTTGTTTTTTTTTATGGCAAGATGAGTTTATGTTTTTATTGTACCATTATTGGTTGCATATGATTCTTTGATCACTTTTTATTTAAGCTTTTTTTGTGAGGGACGATTTTGAACAAAATAAAGCAATCCTGGTAGTAGTTTAATTAATTTTTACAGCGTCACTGTGGCGGTATAAATGACATCTAGATTTACCATCAGTTGATACGATACAAGCGATACCCAAATTATGCATATTTTTTAAAATGTTTTACTGCATTTAAAACACATAAAAATAAAAGTTATCATGAGAGCCATCACTTTTTTATTTTTCTGTTTTTGCGGAGCTGTGTAGGGACTTTTGTTTGCGGGATGAGTTGTCGTTTTTATTGGTATCATGTTTTGGGGGGGACAAGAGTTTATGATTGGTTTTAATTCCGCTTTTTTGGAAGGCAGTGGGTGAGAAAACACTGCAATCCTATAGTGTTTTTTATTTTTATTTTCTAATAGTGCTCACACGTGCGTATATCCTTGACAATATACTTTTACTCTGAGGGTGGATACGATTACAGTGATACCCAATTTATATAGTTTTTTTTATGTGTAACACAATTTATTTTTTTAAGTTTTTTTATTGTGGTAAAACAATATGTATCATTGCTATCTTCTGAGAAGCCCCATAACTATTTAATTTTTTCCCGTATAATAGAGCTTGTGTAAGGACCCTATTTTTTTGCGGATAGAACTGATGTTTTAATTATGCAACCATTTCATGTTGATAGGAGTTTTTGATGACTTTTTACTCCATTTTATGTGCTGCGGGATGAACAAAAATCGCAATTCTGTGACTGTCTTTTGGGGGGTTTTTTAACGACGTTCACCGTACGGATTAATTAACATGACAGATATTTAGGGTGGGTCTTTACGCATGCGGCGATACCAAATATGGGTACTTTATTTATTTTTTATCTTTTTTGGGGCGATTGCCGTTTATAAAAGGGAAAAGGCCAGTGTACGTGTTTTATTTTATTTTTTGTTTGTGTTTTGCTTTTTTATACTTTTTTTTTTACTTTTTCACACTTTTTACACTTTTCCCCAGAGGGGAATTGTATGAAAGATCGTCAGATCATTCATACAATAGGAGATCAGCACACAGCTTATAGCTGTGTACTGGTCTCCATGGCAACTGTCAGTCACAATGCCCACAGCATCCAGACAACCTGGATGCGGTCATTCACTGCGCCAGATTGCGGGCAGCAGGAGCTCAATCCTGCGGCCTGCAGCTTCGATGTCGCGACCATGATAGGTCGCAACATTGAAGGGTTAATCTCCCGCGGCCGGAGCTCACTCCGGCTGTGGGTAATGCGGCATGATGCCAGCGGTAATATACCACTGGTTCCATGCTACGATCTTGCGCGCTCTGATTGTGAGCACACAAGATCGCCATGACGTACCCATACGTCAATTTGTGGGAACCCTTACCCGATCTTGACGTATAGGTACGTCAAATGACGGTAAGGGGTTAATACCCTTAGCTACATAGTAGTAGCACTTTCATATACAAAGCATTTTAAATGCTGCCAGGAGTCATAGAGAAAGCCAAAAAGGAATAATGCTTCTCTTTAGGGAGAGGTACTATATAGATGTGGGGAGACTTATACACTATTAATCACTCCACTGAAATTTAAATATATTCTAATGGGCTCATTATTATTATTAATAAAAAGTAATCAAAAAGTTGCATGTATCCCAAAATAGTATTAATAAAAGATACACTTCGTCTGCAAAAGATGAACCCTCATTCAGGTCCATAGATGAAGAAACAAATAAGTTATTGGTCGAAGAAAATGGTAGTGCAGAACAAATTTAAGAAATAGAGTTTTTAATTTTTTAAAAGTACTAAAACAAAAACACTATTGGCCACATGTATAAAAACTGTCTAGGTCTAAAATTCACTTCGTAGCCCATAGCAAGCAATCAGCTTGCCCCTTTCATTTTTTCAGAGCACTATATGAAATGAAAGGGGCACTCTGATTGGTTGCTAAGGGCAAAAAAGTGAATTTTAGAATTAGATAGTTTTCATACATGTGGCCCTATATATTTGGTATCACCGGAATCGCACAGACCAGCAGAATCCAAATAACACATCACTTCTATCAAAGAGTGAACAACATAAACACCGCTGCAAACCTGATGCAAGGAGGTTTTTTTTCTCCTGTCTACTGTACTTTGATTTTTTTTTGTTTGTTTGTTTGCCAGTACGTTCTATGGTACAGTCAATGGCCCCATTAAAAAGTAAATCTTGTCCCAGCAAACAAGATTTTTATGTGCATAAAGTCAATGAGTCCTGCCAGAGTGATTGGCAGATCTCCATGGATGCAAATCAATACAAGAGTATCTGCCAATCACTATATGTGGGTTGAGCAGGGCTCACATGCTATTTATATGAGCCCTGCAAGCATTTATACAGCCTTTTACATCTAAATAGTCAAATTGTAGAAAAGTATTTACAAGATAAGGTAGCTGTAATATCAATCAGTTGTTTCCAAGGTCAGCAGGATATTGTCATGCATTAATAGAGGCATGGACTTCAAGGTCAGCTCAGTTGGGCACTAGTCCATATAATAGATGTTCTGAAGCTGGAGAAAGTACAAAAATGAGCAACTAAACTGATAAGGTGTATGGAAGATCTAAGCTATAAGAAAAAGTTAAAATAATTAAACACATTTGTTATTAAGAAGATAAGTCTACAGAGATACGATTCATTTGTATAAGTCATACTTGCTTTTCTGGATCGTGCGGGAGACTCCTACAAATAGAGGAGACCTTTTGCTCCCCTGGGGGAGTTGACGAACCACACAGCTATGGGAAGCTCTTTAAGAAGAAGCCTGGCTGGGGCAGCGACATGAAATGTTGCGAAGACACCACTGACAGCAGGGTGTCGCTCCTATAGCTAGACTATAAAGTTTAGCAGTGGGATGCACACGGCCTTTTCTCCACCGGTGGCACCAAATTTTCCTACCATAGAAAGTTGGGAGCCACCTGTGGGTGATGGGCATCACCAAGCTTCGCTGTACGCTGAATACCCTTTTCAGCATCAAGCAAAGCTGGTTGATAGGAAAGCTAGGTGCCACCTATGGGTGATGTACATCACCAAGCTTTCCTGCATGCTAGATAAACTTTCCAGCCTATAGGAAAGCTGGGTGCCACCTGTGGGTGATGGGCATCACCAAGCTTTCCTACACGCTGGATAAACTTTCCAGCCTATGTGTATGTATGTAATGTTTCTATTTATTCTACGTACCAGTGCTGAATCTATTTCTTTAATAAAATTGTTAAAGTGGGCAGTAGTTGGGGAGTTTTTATTGAAATGAGAAAATGTTGTTTGTTTAGAGTCGGTGTTTTCTTTTCCATTTATTTACGGTGTCAGCAATGCAGATGTCTCACAGGCACCTTTCAATTATATTCGCTTGGGCTGGTGTCAGTTAGTGGTGATATTTTTATTTATTTATTAAAAGACGAATATCTGATTCAAAAAGGAGATAAAAAGTAATTAAAAAAATTGAGTGGGCTTCCTTTACTTTTTCATAACCAGCCAAGGTAAAACTGGCAGCTGCAGGCCGATACTGTTAGGATGGTAAGGTCCATGGATATTGGTTTCTTCCCACTCTAAATTTCCAGCCTGCAGCTGCTCCAGAATGAGATCAGCATGTTAAATGGTCTGCTTCAAACAGTAACCCAGCTCTTCCCAGTGTCCGTAGTGCATTGGGTACTGGGGTAATAGTGACAAGAGGTTTGCATCACCTTAGTGCAGCAAAAACTGACACTAAGCCAACAAAGATAGCAAAGATAGCAATGGTGTCTGTTAGATAATTCCAACATTAGAACTTGAATCAAATGGTACACAAAAACACAACAAACTTGTATTTTATTTCAATAAACACTTCCTGACACCAGCTGTTGTTGACCATTTTATTAATGGATCCAACAGTGGTCCTCTGTAGTCCAATGAGTCGATCATAGTCCAACAGGCTAACCTGTATAAAAATAGAAACATTACCAAAAACATGACAGTACGAAACAATATTCCTTACATTCCCTGAAGGTCACAGTGTTCAGGGATATGGTTCTCTGTCTCTCAAGGAGATTGTACTGTGATCTGTACTCCCCTCTCTCACCTTCCCTCCACAATTGTGTTATGTGGTTTAGTGCCAATAAAAATGACAACCCCCACCTATCACTCCATAACCACTTACCCCCACCTATTACCCCATGGAAAGTTTGTACAAAGGTGAGCACAGATAAGGAGGTGTTAAAAAAGTTAGAATTCTAAGATGTTTGTGTGGTAAATTATGCAAGGACCGTGACCGGGAAAAGTCATCATGGCATTCTAGACCAGTGAACAACTTCCATTAGAGAGGATGTCACCTTTAAGTCACTGGATGTAACTGCACTGTAATCAGTATTTACTACTATAGAATCACTGTGTGGCAGTAATATTGATAGGTGTGTAATTGCTTAGAATTTGGAATAGTTTGGTGGCATCTCACAGCTCGCATGGATGCTGACTAGGCTATCCAATGTTCTGCAAAGCTGGGTAATGCTCTACCCCTTAATTAGCTTTCTTCCAGAGCCATTACACAATTGTGTGTAGTGGATGGGGCTTGTGTAAAGGGGTGTGGCTTGTTATAAAGGGGGACAGACTGTATGCAAATTCTGGACAGTGGCACATAGACAAATGGTTCCTACAAAAAGTAAAGTTTATGTAAAACTCTCTGAAAAAGAGGGCAGCCCCTATGTCTGGAAAAAAAGACATTCAGTCTCCATAGGTGACAAGCCTTATTTACCTTAAGAACTCTGAATCTGTGAAGGAGCCTGCCTCAGGAGCTGACCACAGTAGGTACAGGTGAGGCTTCAAAAATTACTTAGACCATTAAAAATAATATTAACTCTTATGTAAATGTGTAGTGTACAGGAATGTATTCTCCTCAACTGATTTGGGCCCCTGGTTGTATTGACTATGGAAGTGTTACATGCTTTATAACTATTGTGTCAGGATGATGTGACAAAAGTGCATAGACTTGGAGAGGAAGGCCACACGGTGAGTAAATTTTACTTGACATATTCTGCTATTGAGGGAGTTGAGAGTTGTTCTCCAGTTGAGTTCTGGTTTAATTCAACTCCTGAAACCAAGTGTGTGCAGTCCTAAGTTTATGCCCACTAGGGTCCAGAGACAACTTCTATTCCTCTGCACCCCAAAATTAAGCAAGGACAAGCCAGCAAGAGGAAATGTAGGAAAGGAGAGGACCTGGCAGTTTTGGAGTGGAGTTCTGTTTAGTAGAAGTACTTATTGTCAGTTAATGTCCAGTACCTTCTGACCTAGCTCAACCCACTAGTCTTAGAGATGTTTCGAAATTGCTTGGAGTGAGCAAGTAAACTCATGCAGGGATTTGTAAATAGTTAAAAGTCTGGTATTTTAGTTTTGGTACCAATCCTGCAACAGCATCTTTGAAAGAACTGTACAGTGATTTCTGAAAGTTTACTTTTGGGTATAGCAACTAGCATGGAGTATAAGAAATAATTTGCAACTGTATCACTTTGCCTCCTGTTTGTTCATCAGCTTACAACACCAATGACACATCAACCACCATTTGGAAAGGGAGGTTTATTCACAGAGTGTGTCCCTGGAGAAATTGGAGGAACAACATCTACTCCCTGCAAGCAGACCCCCTCTTCACTGCAGTAATCCAGGGTAGCATGAGAGGGCTGGGTGAGAGCCAATGTGACAGTAGCATCCACTGCTACTACCATCCTCTCCTTTGCCGCCTTTTGGTCACTGCAAATGTATAAAATTATTGTTTTAAATGTTAGTCTAGTCCATCATTTGGAATGAGAAGGGAAGCATTTCTTTTCCCTGGCAAGTTAGTTCTTTCCCTGCAAACTGCCTATTGTGGGCTTTCCTCCCAATCTACAGACTTTTTCCAAGCACATGTCTTTTGATTTTTCCCTGGTCAGGAGGTAAAAGAGATTTTACCTGCTCTGAGTGCACTCAGGTTTCTCTGGTTACCGTCCTGGTCTTCCCTTCTCTTTCTGCATTTTGTGTTCTCTGACAGCAGGGAGTGACGTCACCACAGGTCAAAAGCCATTCATTGCCGGAGGCAACAATATACCAATAATTTTCCCAACTAACAACTATGATAAATGGTAACTAGTAACGTAAAACTAAACTTTTATTGTGACTGTAGTAGCATTCTGAAATAGGACTAGTCTGTGTTTGATAATAGTGAACATCTGTATTGTGCAGCAAGCGCCGTAGACCCACTAATCATAGTATTGGAATCTGCAGTATTCCAGCATGATTGATAACTCTCACAGGACTGCCTAAGTATAAAATGATAATTCAATGCTCCTCCAACATGTTTCGCCATTAAAACGGCATCTTCAAGGGGTAAGGAGCCAATGCTCTTCACCCCACAAGTCTGCTTTAGAACACAGTGTGTTATTTCTTTTAATCACTTTTGTTTACTTTATGCTCTGAAGCCCTCTGCACTATACATAACATCTCCTGCACTCCATGTCAGTGCAATCAGAAGAGCTTGGAATATGGAACAGATATGCTAATCACTGCTATAGAACCACCCATAGCCTCACCAAGAAGAGACAGAAAGCATGACTCTAAAGCTGCTTGCGGATATATGAAACAGCATGGTGAGACAACCCCTTTAAATTGCCCTCCTGTTTGTAGATAATCCACAGCACTCCTTTGGTAGTAGTAGCAAATTTAATTTATTAGATCACACAATACAGAATAGTATCAGCTCTCCATTAAATTGAATATGCAGAAACATGGTAAAGGAATTCCCACAGTCCGAAGTTTTGGCCATATTAGGCCTTCATCATGGACAAATACAGTGGGAGGTGAGCTGTCCCTCCTAGAATACTCTGCCTTCTTCATGCTCTTATCTTCCTGTACAGTCACTTCTCCCTCCTGCTGCTATTTCTAACACTTAGGGCCACAGGTATGAAAACTGTCTAGGTCTAAAACTCACTTTGTTGCCCATAGCAACCTATCAGAGTGCCCCTTTCATTTCCTATAGTGCTCTGGAAAAAGGCGCATTCTGATTTTTTGCTATGGGCAACAAAGTGAGTTTTAGACCTAGAAAGTTTTCATACATATGGCCCTTAGAGAACAAAGGGAGAGATCAAAGAACCTGTCACAAGCAGAAGCTACTAGTATTTTGAACAGATTTGTCTGAGATCCCGCTGCACCAGCAGCTTGGTGAAGGATATACATAAACTCCACATTAGCAAAATGGTAAGAAATTTTTGATAATGACCATTTAGAAAGTTGTTTAATTTTGCATTTAAGAAACAAACTAATAAAAAGTATAAATACATTCATAATAAAATAAGTGTAAAGGCTGTACGCACGGCGGATTTCAGTGCAGAAAGCACCCAGACTCTGCATCAAAATGTGCAAGAAAATCTTCCCATTATATTTCAAGGGAGTCCATGCCCTAGTTGGATGTTGTGGATTCTTCTAATGCAGATTTTGCAATGTGCTGTGTTTAAAATTCCAGGTGGATTTCAGGCAGAATAAGTGACATGTTCATATGGTTTCTGAACAGAAGTCATATTGAAAAACAGGATGCAGATTAGCCCCAACGAGCATGGCTGTGGATGAAAGAATTCATTGTGTGTACATCCCCTTCATATGTCGTATTTTGAAGTGTAAATTTACGCTTCAAAATGCGCTTCCAAATTTGCTTCAAAAAAGTCTGAATAAAGGCGGTTTTTGTAGTGTATTTTTGGACGTATTTAGAACAAGTGCCGAGTGTATTTTACATAGTTTATGTGCCAAAAATACACTCCACCATTGTTTCTATGGGGCTTTTACATGCCGCAATTATGCTTGTAAAATACGCGCTGTTTTACATAGGAAGTTGAGGAAAAGTGCTCTGAACATTGTTTGAAGCGTATTTTGCCGCGTATTTCAGCAGGTTACGCGCCAAAATACGCTATATGAACATACTCTTAGGGTATGTTCACATGCCGTAATTGCGGGCATATTTTGGCATCTAATTGTGTAGTGATTTGCCCGAAATGCGCCCCACAATTAGGCCTCGTTCACACGGCTTATTTCTCCTCGGATTGGCGCCGTACTCCGCGCCGGATTTGCGCTGCAGTACGGCGCCAATCCGTCGGAGTAATTACGGTAATCCACAGCTCTCATAGAGAACAGTGGATTCCGTCGCTCCTCCCCGCTCGGTGAATCCGCCGCGGGGGGAGAAAGTGACATGAACATTATTAACGGCACATACGCGCCGTAAACAATGCCTTGTCTATGGGGCCGGGGAGCGGCGCCCCCGCCGCACTCCGGCCCCGCCCCCGTCCCACCCCTTATTCACGCCGGATTTGTGAGCGCAATCCGGCTCATAAATCCGTCGGGAATAAGCCGTGTGAACACGGCCTTACAGTAATTCATAGCTCTTGTAGAGGGCTATGAGTTGTGCCCGTCTTCTCCAGGATATTGTATTCTTCCCGGTATTTACACACCGTGAATAATAGAAGTGAATGGAGCCGAACCTGGGCCGCCTGGTCAGTAAGTACTTCTAAAATGCCAGGTGTATTGTACCGCAATACATCATGTTTACATACCCTTAATGCATAGTTGCCAACTTTTGAAAGTGGAAAAGCAGGAGATTGAAGACGCCGGCACACGGGAAAAAAATTAGCATGGACACGCACATCTTGTTGGTGTGCCACGCCCCTTCAAAAAGCCACACCCACTCCACCTAACTGCATAACCGCTTTGGAAGAAAGCCAGGTAGATGCCCCCTCTAGCCAGGTAGTTCCCTTATAGGCAGGTAGTAGCCCCCCATAACCAGGTAGTGCCCCTTACAGGCAAGTAGATGCCCCTTGTAGCAAAGTAGATGACCCCTTGCAGCCAGGTAGATGACCCTTTGCAGCCAGGTAGATGCCCCCTTTGTTGTCAGGTAGATGCCCCCTTTGTTGTCAGGTAGTGCCCCCTTTGCTGTCAGGTAGATGCCCCCTTTGTAGCCAGGTAGATGCCCCCTTTGTAGTCAGGTAGATGCCCCCTTTATTGTCAGGTAGTTGCCCCCTTTGTTGTCAGGTAGTGCCCCCTTTGTTGTCAGGTTGTGCCCCCTTTATTTTCAGGTAGTTGCCCCCTTTATTGTCAGGTAGTTGCCCCCTTTGTTGTCAGGTTGTGCCCCCTTTATTTTCAGGTAGTTGCCCTCTTTATTGTCAGGTAGTTGCCTCCTTTGTTGTCAGGTAGTGCCACCTTTGTTGTCAGGTAGTTGCCCCCTTTGTTGTCAGGTAGTGCCCCCTTTGTTGTCAGGTAATTGTCAGGAGAGTTGGCATGTATGCCTTAATGTATCCATTTGATTTTAGCAAAGTAATAAAAACACTTCGATTCTAAGTTTCAGTGCTTGTATCTTATAGAATTATCTTCATAACTTCTTTAAGAATGGTTAATTACTATTTAATTTAAAAACAAAACACAATTAAGCTAAGTTCAGAATGATTTTAAATACATTTACTTCAAGAAATAAAATCCAAGACAATTATTTTGTACATTTACCATCCAGTGATGCAATAAATTACTTGATCACAAGAGGGCAGTAGCGTATCTTTATTAGTAGTCAGTAGTATAATGTTGTATGTACCACGTTATCCATAGAAAGTAGTAGAGGAGTGAAGAATTCAGGTGATACCTTTCAGAGGTTAACTGAGTATATTTGAGGGTAAGCTTTAAGAGTACTAGCTCTCTGAACTGAAAATTCACAGACATAAGACAGGGGTCTTCAAAGGATCTTAAAATCTTTAAAAATAACACAATGCAAAATAAGGTCAAGAAATAATCTACCTGGAAACTTGTAAGGCGTGACATGAGGATCATTAAGCCTGCTGTTATTTGTTTGCTCTCACTTAGTAGGCAACACACATAAAGGAATGTACATAACCTTTCAAGCTGCTGCGCATTTAGACCAGGTTTTAATTTGCACCATAATCATTTAAATAGACCCACATTATAAAACTGCTAAATTTAGATTTTTCAAATTAGCAGATATTTTTGTGTTCAAAATGGAACATACAAACTATAGTTAAAGACCTCACAAAAAACCTCATGCTCAATCTGACAAGAGCTACAGTACATAGCCAGGGCAGAAAGCCTGTACTTCAAGATCAACTGGTAGATCTCTGATAAGTCTTGAGTAGATGTTTTAGACCAACAATGAGGATGTTCCTGTCCACAAGTTTTTGACTAAAACTGCATTATGTATTAGAGTAGGAATACACTGGTGCGGAGTCGTACTATGAACGCTAAGTGAGGTCATAGTACGACTCCACACCAGTGATTTTTCATTAGTTTAATAAGTGGGAGCATGGCCTTGTAGGCCAACACCATTAACAAGCATGAAAACTGATGAATAGTGACTGTTAATGGGTGTTTGACCTGCAAATCCATGCTGTGATTTATTAAGCTAATCACTGGTGCAAAGTGCTGCAGCGATTCTCGACCGCCCCATGACATGTATATGTACCTTTATTCCCCTGGTCACTGTGCGGCCTCATCATGCACATTCTTCTCTCTGCTACTGTTAGCAATTTTCCCCTTTCAAATTTGTGCCCAGCCTCAGCTGGCTTTGAGCAGCACTGATTGACTTCTTCCAAGTTCAATCCATGGCTGAGGAGGGCTATTTAAAACTGGTCCTTTGCTCTCCCTCTTGATGGTGAATCTCTTCTTGTTTCCTGGCTCCCTTACGTGTGCTTCCTTGTTTGTATTGTTTACGCTGGTTACTGAACTTCAGCTCTACTTCTGTTTTGTACTGTGATCCCTCCTGGCTTTGAACCCGGCTCACCTGACTCCTCTCCTCATTTTAGTGTTTGTCTTGTCTTCCGTTTGTCTTGTTTGTGTATCCTTTGGTGTTTAAAGTCTGTCACTTCCCTGCCTGAGTAACTTGGATCCTTTGCAACCAAGACCAACCGGTTTCATGGCGGGCTCTGGTGAAGACCAAAGGGTAGCCTTAGACCAGTGGTCCTCAAACTACAGCCCGCCAAGGACGTTTATCCAGCCCGCCGCTGCCATTCGTCCTCTGGTTCACTGCTGGGATCTGAGGTCTGATGCAGGATGTGAAGTCAGACCTCAGCATATCCGCCACAGGACACGAGCCATGAGAGGCAGGGCAGGGGACCCCCACCCCTCCCCCCAGTGCCAGGGCAGAAGCCCCCCCGAAGTGCCAGGGCAGGAGCCCCCCGGAGTGCCAGGGCAGTAGCCCCCCCTTTGAGACACAGGGCAGGAGCCCCTCCCCCTCCAAGACTCAGGGCAGGTGCCCCCTCTGAGAGTCCGGGCAGGAGCCCCCTCCGAGAGTACGGGCAGGAGTTCCCCCTTTCCCCCTCCCAGTCAGGACAGCCATGAGACAGGTGCCAACATGTCGGACAGAGGTGACCACCTTGTTAGAAGCCCTATAATGATCAGGGAGTGTATTGTGCTTTCCTAGTCCCAGTTTCTTGCTTAGTTTTTCAGGTGTCTGGGAAAGCTGGGTAAAGAACTTAGTAGAGCTCACAATGTCGGACACATTTGTTATAGTTTCCACACAGTTTTTCCAGATGACAAGTTTGTCTAGTTTGGTGGTGATCTATTCCTGGCACCCATCCCTGATTATTGCTAAGCAGACTTGTCATCTGGGAGAGCTGGAATCTATAACAAATGTGGTCAGCATTGGGAATTCTACAAATGTTGTCATGTGACCAGCAATGCTGTGTATACCGATACAAATGGAGAAAAGTGAAAAAGTAAAAAAAAAAAGTTAAACACAAAAAATAAAATAAAAAACACATACATTGCCCTTTTCCCCTTTACAAACACTCATCGATCGAAAAAAGATCCAAAAATAAATTACACATATTTGGTATTGCCACGTACGTAACAACCTGTCCTATAAATCTGTCACGTTATGTAACCAGCACGGTGAATACCATAAAAAAAAGTCACAGAATTGTGATTTTTTTTTGTTTTGTTCATCCCTCAGCACGTAAAATGGAATAAAAAGCAATGAAAAAGCCATATAAGTGCCAATGTGACACTAAGTAAAACGTCAGTTCATCCCGCAAAAAAAAGGCCTTACACAGCTCTGTTTACGGAAAAATAAAAAAATTATGGCTATCAGAAGATAGCAATGCATAAATATTGTTTTACACAATAAAACCACTTTCTTTTTAAAAAAAAAAAAAAAAGCGCTTTAACATAAAAAACTATATAAATTGGGTATCACTGTAATCGTATAAACCCACAAAGTAAAACTTGTTTTTTAAACTATATTCCGGCCCTCCAATGGTCTGAAGGACAGTGAACTGGCCCCCGGCTTAAAAAGTTTGAGGACCCCTGCCTTAGACTCTATTCCCCGGACTTCGGAGAGCGGTTGCAGCAGACTATGCTTGCCCTCCGTTTAATCTGACATCCATTGAGCCTGCTAGAAATTCTGCTGCGATCCTCCTGGAAGGTTGCCAATGTGATATAATTTCTGGAGATACACTAGGGAAAATTTTTTCAGTACTTAGTGTAAACTCTTAAAATGCACCAGATTTAGCATAACCTATGATAAATTTTCAGAATGTCTAGTCGAAGTTTACACCTTTTATTAGTTGATTTATTTTATGCCATCTATTCTGGCTTTTTTTGGCTGCAAGTTAAGCCACACCTTTTTATTGATACCACCCTCCCTCCCCCTTTGTTGGATGAGGCACATAAGTGTCTAGAAACGGTTTAAAATATACAAGTTATTATTATTTATTTTAATGCACCATTGATTCAAGGTTGTTGTACATTCAAGGGGGGGGGGGGGGTTACATACATAACGTGTACAATGTACAATGGAACATGTACAATGGAAACGCTAAATGACTAACAACTGGCACTGAGGGATAGAGGACCCTGTCAGCGAAGGCTTACAATCTACAAGGAAGCAGGTGAGAGATAGAATTGTTTGTGGGATGGTGTAGGGGCAGAGGGGTTATTATAGGTTATAGGGTATCCTGAAGAGATGGGTTTTCAGGTTGGTTTTGAAGCTATCAAAAGTGGAGGAGAGTATGATGTGTTGTTGTAATGAGGTCCAGAGTATGTTGGAAGCACAAGAGAAATCTTGGTTGTTTAAGGAGCTGACTAGAGGAGAGCAAAGAAGAAGGTCCTGTGAAGAGTGGAGTGTGTGTGAGGGGAGATACTTGGAGATGAGGGGAGATTATGGAGAGCATTGAAGGTCATGGTCAGTAACTTGAATTGTATTGCTGGGCAATGGGTAGCCAGTGTAGGGATTGGCAGAAGGAAGAGGCAGATAAGTAGTAAGCAGATAGGTGGATCAGCCGGGCAGCGCAGTTGAGGATGGTTCAAAGTGGAGCAAGAGTGCTAGACGGGAGGCCACAGAGAACGATGCTGCAGTAGTCTGGGTGGGAGATGACAAGGGCATGGACTAACATTTTTGTAATATCGAAGTTAAGCAATGCAAGGAGAAATATTTTTCAGGTAGAGGCAGCAGGCAGAGGTAAGGTTCGGATGTGTGGCTTGAAGGACAGAGAAGAGTCAAAGGTTATCCCAAGGCAGCTGACTTGTGGGATAAAGCATGTATGCCAGAATTTTGCCGCAATCAGGTGCCATAATAAATGGGGCAGATATATTATAAGAGTTATCCAGGATTTTATAGAACAATATAAAGAGCATTTATATGGAAAAGTAAAGATTTCCCACTACCTCCATGTGTTGCTTTTCTCTTGCCTCCTTATTCTTCTATCATAAGATCAGTAAAACTTCCTGGTTGTAGGAGTGTCAGTAGTTCACCTGCAGCTATTTCCTACAAGTCCCAGAATCCATTGCAGTTACAATCTAGGACCTCCCTACACCTCCCACTAATCCTCTTAGCACTGTTGAGCTCTGTCCTGCACCCTCATATCATCATTATCAGACATGTACACCTCATGTCCCTGCATTCCTGCTACAATTCACCTTCTGGTTGCTTGCAGCAGGCTGTGTTATAATACGGTGCACCAAACAGTTTATAACATGATAAAAAACATGATTTCCTCATGAAACTTTACCCTGGCACCACTACTTTATAAAGAGCAGTAGACAGACTTTTTATGACTGCTGCTGGACAATGTCAGAGGTCCTAAAGCACATTCAGCCAATCAAACAATGCAATTCTTCTGACCAGGTGAAAAGGTCTTTTCAGCAAATTTATCAGAAAGACAATTCCTCCTACCAGTACACAGTAATGAAGACACCTACATGCTAGCAGTGATGTGTAAACAGTCTTAGCACACAGTTGTACAGTATACAACCCCCCAGGCTTTGTAATACTGTTTACTGCCTTCATCACTAATAGTAATTGAAGCAGAGCTAACAAACATTTTCCTCTCCCCTCTAATCACTCTTGCTGCTGAGACTGGAAAGAGAGAATGACGTCACTGTATGCAGCCACATTTTTCTCTGCTGAAATAAAGCCCACTACAAGGGAGTGTTTCTGAGCTGGGTCTGGTTTCAAAGCACACCCACCGAGTGATAACAAAACGTCCATTGAAGCAAAAGCAAAAGCATGTGATCAATGGACACCCACTGAGTGATGACAAAATGTCCACTGAAGCAGAAGCAAAAGCATGTGATCAATGGAGTAAAGGGCTCTCTGGTTTTGCAAAACAGAACAGGGAAATAATTTTTAATGAGTATCAATTAGAAAGTTCAATATAATTAAGTTGTGAGCCCTATAACACATAAAAAGATAGTCCCAGAGAAAATATTTAATACTGACTATAACTAGACTAAACTAGACAGTCTTAAAATGTGGCACATTTATCATAGCGCTGATAGATCTTGCACTTGTTTAGATTGTCCAGTCTAAGTATACACCTCTTATTAGATGGATATATGCCACTAATTGCACCCTAATTTTGGCACTTATTTTTAGGCATAGCAGCGCATGCTGTAGCACACATCCTCCCATGAACTGCACCACTTTTATCGGACAAGTCATACCAATGTCTATGAACTGTCTAAAGTGTGATAAGTGTGGTGTAAAGCATCTATGCCACTATTTTAGTGCAAATTGAAGCACAATTCTGGCACCATGAAAAATGTGCCCCGTTGTGCCCCAATGTGTTTTTGTTATGGTATAAACAAACCATTTGCAGGTTTACAATGTTTCATCAGAATATGAAAATATATATTTTTTTAAATCTTGTTCCTGGTTAGGAAAATCATTGCATTTAAATGGATGGATAAGAGATCCTAGACTTTCCACCTGTAAAAACGAGGCAAATAAAACCGTTTCTTCTGAATACATTTATAAAATCTAGGATCTGGGATGTAATCCATTTAACCCTTTGCTCCCCACTAGTTCTCACTTCAACTTATCAACTCTCCATAGCTTCCTGAGTTTATGCTCTCGTGGCTTATACCTGCTTAGCCATTGTTTCCTGTGGTTAATGTCATGCTGTTATATTGTATCATTGGCATCCTGATTCTACCTTAAGATATTTGATTATGAGAATACACCTAAATGTTTTTACTGGTTACTTTTGAGCTTTATTAGTTATTGTGTTCTTCTTAGGTTATGTTCACACGGCTTATTCTGGGACGTATTTCAGTCTGTAATTTGCGCCGTACTGCGCTCAAATACGGGCGAAATACGTCCCAGTCATTACGGTAATCCACAGTTCTCATAGAGAACTATGGATTACATCTCCTCTCCCCGCTCGGTCAATACGCAGCAGGGGGAGATGAGTGACATGGCAATTATTCACGGTGTATACGCGCCATGAATAATGAATGTCTAAGGGTCTGGCGGCCTGCCGGCCCCGCTCCTGAGCACACACCGTTATTGCGGGCAAAATACATCCCACAATTACGCTGTGAATAAGCCGTGTGAACCCTGCCTTAACCTCTTATTGTTATGGTTACATCGTTACAGACGATGTCGTGTTGCCGTATATTTTCCACTATGGATATCCTTCTATGTTATTTTTGTAATGAAGTAAGACATATTTGCTACTGTCTTCTGTTATACTTTTCCTTGAATATGTTTTTTGTTTGATATTCTGATTATAAGTGTACACTATAGTATAAAACCTTCAATAAAACAAGTTACAAAAAATATATTTCTTCTGTTTCTTTTAGGACAAACCCTTAAAAGAGGATGATAGATTTACAGTACAATGCCTTGCGAAAGTATTCAGCCCCCTTGAACTTTTGAACCTTTTGACACATTTCAAGCTTCAAACATAAAGATATTAAATTTTAATTTTTTTGTGAAGAATCAACAAGTGGGACACAATTGTGAAGTGGAAACTTATTGGATATTTTAAACTTTTGTAAAAAATAAAAAACTGAAAAGTTTTATATCTTTATGTTTGAAGCCTGAAATGTGCCAAAAGGTCGAACAGTTCAAGGGGACCAAATACTTTTGCAAGGCACTGTATATTAAGGGTTATCCGATTTGGAAATAACTACTTGTTAGGAGAATTGCTTGATAATAAACTGATCACAAAGTGTATCCCAGCAATCAACTGTAATCTGCAGAGAAGTTAGAGCCACTTGTATGAAAACTGTCTAGGTCTAAAACCCAGTTTGTTGCCCATAGCGATCAATCAGAGCTCACCTCATTTTTTATATAATGATCTGGAAAAATGAGAGGGGCACTCTGATTAGTTGCTATGGGCAACAAAGTGAGTTTTAGACCTAGACAGTTTTCATACACGTGGCCCTAGGTATTCAAGTCTGCTGTGCCCCTACAGGTGGAAGGAAGTATTACACAGTACCCATTAAAGTCATTGGAACAGCTGAGCAATGTAAGGCTTTAGAGCAACAGATGATATTTGTGGCTACTCTCCACAATCACTCGACTTTCAGGGATCGTGATATTTAATCAGCATTTTCTAGTAGGGTATATGAAAATGGGCTTTCTTAACTAGACAACCCATTAGAGTACTGGGACACGCTTTGTGTAAGTAGCTGATGGCATAAACCTATTTGCTTCTCTTTTTGCACTCTAATATCTTTCTGAATCCTTTTACAAAATAGCTCTACACAATATTTACCAACGCTAGTAGACACATCTGCACAAATATAATCTCACATCTGCACAAATATTAAGTCAGTAGGTCCTCACACAATAACAGCTAGTGCACATGTATTACAGACTCATGCAGTGCCAGTGCCAAATCAATTCACTGTTTACCCCAAAATAACCACCAGCTAATATCCATAGTAATCCCGTGTGCAGCACAGACAGTAGCTAAACAGGCTTGGAGTGACTCAATAAGGTATTGGTAGGATGTCACAGGTATCTGGAGCCAAGCTGACTGCGTTCCACAGCTTCTAAAGGGTGCAAACACAACAATGAAGGTTGTCCTATGGGTATTAAAGGGTGTTCCCACCATAGACATTAATAGCCTATTGACAGGATATGTCATCAATGTCTGATAGGTTGGGTCCCACATCTGGGATCCGCAGCTATTTTAAAAAAGGGCCCTGAAACTTCTCTGTTTTCAAAGTAGAGGTGACTGGAACTCTTCCATTGAAATCAATGGCATCACTGAGTACAGTCGAGTAGTGCGCTGCTCTGAGCTCCTACTGATTTCAATCGGAGAGTTCCAAACACTTCTCCATTCAAAACAGAGAATGTTTGGGGCTTGTTCTGAAATTGATATGCCATTACTGTCTACGGTGAGACAACCACTTTAAGAAGATGTGTGGGTGTCACAGGTCCTCTGCGTATTGAATGAAATACTCATAAAGCATGGTCACTAATAAATCTCTTCTTCTCAAGAAGGTTTGGTTGATGTGAACTGTTATATGATGCAAACAACGTTCATTTATTTTTTTTCTCCCTGCCCTATGGATGTTTATTCAAAGTGCTCAATAAAAAGGAAACCATGTGTGTTTTTAGCTTAAATTGTGTCTGTAAGTATGACTAATAAAAATCGGACCATATTTCATTAGTAATCAATCCACAAATCCAGATGATTCCAAAGAGTTAACTTACTTTTTCTTGCACTTGCAAATAAATACATATATAGCATTTATATAGATCACTACCGATACCTAAGCGTTAATATACTTACACACATACTTACATTTTCCCCACCCTTGGTTGAACTTGATGGACAAATGTCTTTTTTCAACCGTACTATGTCACAATATCTTTGCTCCTTCTTATGATCTATTGACTTTACACCCCTATTCATATGCACGCAGTTATGACATTATCACAGCAGAGCTTGGCCTATAAATCTTAATACACTATTTTGACATCATTACAATGGAGCTTAGTCTATAAATACACATACTCTTAAAACATCGTCACAATGGAACTCACCCATAAATCCTCACAAACTATGTGAACATATTAAAGAACAGTCTATAAAAATACATCTAAGCATGCTTTTGCAACATCAAACAGGCTTTTGCCTAACACTACAATACACAAACCATTGTGACATAATTTAAATTGTACACAACTAAGGAAAACACACAAACAGTAATGTGACATCATTACAACAAAGGACAGCTAACACACAGCAGTGTTACATTACAACAATCACAACAAAGCATAGGCTACTAATGCATATTCTGCCCTACCACCACTAATACAAGGGTTCAGATGTCTTAAAATTGTCCCAGAATAGACAGTCGTACATCTCGTTAGGATAGTGTATCATATGTATGAAAGTGTCTCACTGCACTTTATAAATGTGTCAAGTTGTGAGACAAACTACCGTGCGCCAAAAAAGTGTCCAAAGACAACTTTTGTCTTGGCCTCGCCACTTTTAAAATGGCATGAATAACAACACATGGAATGTGACACTTTTTGGTATGAGAGCTACATAAATGTGTTGCATTGTATGAATTGGCATAGACGCTTCCCTGAAGAGTGGCGCAGACAAAAGTGTCGGTCTTGTCGGACGGACTCTTTTTGGCGCAAGAGCTTTAGAAATATGTTGGATGTGGTCTGACATTCTTTCTGTCGTAACCTACAACAGAAAACTGGCAGAGTTACTTTCATACATCTGGCCCAAAGTGTTCATGATCTAGAAAAGCACATATATACTATGGGCCCGATGTATGGAACGTGTTATCGGGCGTGTTTTAAGACAAAAGTAATGTTGTAGCCATGTCCGATTTATGTTGAAAAGATTTCCACCAAAGAGATTGAGTTTTTCCAATAAGACCGACACTTTTGTCTGCGCCACTCTTCATGGAGGTGTCTATGTCAATTCATAAGATACAACACATTTATGTAGCTCTCATGCCAAAAAGTGTCGGAATTTATGCTTAGTTATTCATGCCATTTTCAAAGTAGCAAGGCTAAGGCTATGTTCACCCGACATAATTGTGGGACATACAGTACGCCCCGCAATTACGGCGGGTGTTTGGGAGTCATGCTGATCGGCGCGTACTCCCGTGACGCGGGGGGTAGGGGCCCATAGACTGTAATTACATGTCACTTATCTCCCCGAGCGAACAATATGATCGTATTGTGCGCCTGGGGTAAGGAGGCGTGATCCATAGTTCCCTATGAGAACTGAGGATTACCGTAATTTTGGTGCACATCTTGCTCATATTAGAGCGCAAAATGTGTGCTGAAATTTGACCCTGTGAACATACCCTAAGACAAAATCAGCCACCTGTGTGGTGCACGGTAGTTTGTCTTACAACTTCACACATTTATAAAGAGTGGTGAGACAATTTTAATACATCTGGCCCTATGTGTTTACAATTGAGCACAGTCTTTATTAAAGGTAACTACACAACTAAAAATATACAAACATTATTGTGACAGCACAGTAGCACGCTGCCTACATGAAGAAGCATACTTGTTTGATACTAAATTCTCCCTCACTTGTAAATCCACATAATATATGTAATATATGTGGTTCAATGCTTTTGTGGAAAGCAATACATGCTGTACACTACACAAAAATTCACCCAATGTATCAGCCCAGATCGTACCAATATTAGATGAAAGCCCATGATTTACAGCAATCCAAGGCACATCTTTTTGGTGCATCCTACTAAAGAACCAGAGTACTCTGTTTTACCTATTGTGGCAGAGCGACTATAAGTAGTTGCCTGTTTCTGCTACTAGGTGAAGTATTCCTGGTAGAGACGTGCCACCAAGAGCCTGGTCTTGGTGGGGGGGGAGCCAATGGTTATCTGTCAGCAACACTAGGTTGCTGACAGCTGTATCTAGCACGGCTGATATCCAGCCAGTATGGGTTGGCTTCCGGAACAGCTGCAGATGGGTGCGTGGCTGTTCCCACATCCCAGGTCTCCAGGTTCCATGTCTGGTTTTGGGCCAGTCGCTGGATGGCTATAAAAAGCCTGTCTCTCCAGGTGATAAGGGGGGCGTGGTCTGCTACCTGCAGTTGGAGCAGCAGTAGAGCGAGCAAAGAAGGCTCTTCTTACCCCACAGGCTGAAGGAAGCCTGAACCAGCGGCGACTGGTGGTACAGTGGTTATTTGTGGGGCTGGACGCTAGGTCCAGACCACGATAGTTAGAGAAGCTATTGGTATAGCTAGTGGCCAGATGGCCTAGGGTTTTGTTTACTCTGTTTTATGTGCTGTGTTACCAACCTGTGCCAAAATAAAACAGGCTCAGTTATAAAGAAGCCTTTGTCCGTGCCATCCGTTTATGAAAGACGGCGATCCCATAAGCCAAGCCTGGCCAAGACGGCTTCCAAGCATGAGTGAGGCGTTCACAAATGGTGGAGGATGCGGGCATAATTGGCACCGACTAAACCTGGTTGGCACAATATACGTTGCACGTGCGAAAGTACATGGGACTGCGGCAGTAAAAATTTAACCCCTTAACCCGAACGCCTGAAAAGTAGTTAATGACCAGAACATTTTTTTAGTTTTGGCCTCCTTGCGTTTAAACAGTTGTAACTTTTTTATTTTTTCAATGACGCAGCTGTATGAGGCCTCGTTTTATTCGAGACAAGTTGAACTTTATGGGGGAATATTTTAAGTACACTTACAAATAATTTCAGTATTTTTTTTTACACCATTCACATTTCACACTTAATAACTTGTTAGATTAATTCTAAAGGTTATTACGGTCGTGTGGATACCAAATATGTGTAGGTTGTTTTGTGCGTGTAATTTATGTACAATTATTTTTTATTAAATATTTATTTTTATTCTTTTTTTTTACACTTTTTATGTTTTTTTTGTACTTTTTTTTACTCCCATGAAGGGAGAACTGTTTAACATTTTTTAAATTTTTTTTTACACTTAGTAATGTATTGGCATATTCATATATGCTAATAGATGCTAATCTGTGTCAGTTTGACACAGGCAGTGATTAGGACAGCACACAGTGCGTCCTAATCACTGGCTTCATACACAGACAGCTCTGGGGCCATGCTAGGTCCCCAGAACTGACTGTGCAGCCGTTCCCCGGGCTCTGTCGGGTGACCGGGTGTTCCGATCACCCGACAGAGCAGGGACCCCATTGATTGCGCTGCGGTAACGCACCGCCGCAATCAAAGGGTTAAAGCACCGGGAAGCGGAGGTTTCCTCCGCTGCCTGCCCCTGCGGGACATGCCTGGGATCGAGGGTGAATACACCCCCGTCCCAGGAAATTGCGGCGCCGGCGCCGCAAACCCCGAGTCGCAGCGACGTCAAAAGACGTCGTGCAGCGAAAAACCCTGAAATCCCCCGCCGCAAAAGACGGGGGCGGTCTTTAAAGGATTTAAAAGGCCCCCAGCAGTGCCCCTTTGTTTGCAGTGGGAAAAAGACTTTTTCCATTTTTTAAAGAGCCCTCTCTAGAGAGAAGGGGCCGCCCCCAAGAAGAACTGTGCGCTGCAGAGTTCTTTTTCTCCCTCCTATGGGGAAAGGGAAAAGTTTTTTTTAGGGGCCTTGGGCCCTCTGAAGGAAAAAGGCCCCGCTGCCCTCAATTCCCGCAGCATCAGGATGGCCACGGCCCCTCCCCTCTTACCACCACAGCTATACGGAAAAAGGGGAAGGCACAACAGCCCTCAAAGGGGTGGGGAAGAAAGTGGGGCAAAAGGCCGGGGGGTTTCCAAAAAAGAAGGAAAGTCCCTATTCATCACCGTAGGGGTTTGTCTCCGGGGAAAAGACAGGGCGGCCCAGGGCCGGGGTACGGTCGTTTCCGGGAAACCACCTCCCGATAGAGAGGGTGAGGGGCCCGATAAATGATTTATCCCCCTCGGGGCCCAAACCAAAAACCTTAAGGGGACGGGTTTGGAAGTTTCCAGGAGAACCCGTCCACGAACAGGAGGAGTTGCCAGTGAGAACCCCGGAGGTTTGGTGGGGGGGATCCCACTATTGCGATTTTGGGGTCCCCCCAAAAGATCTCCAGAGTGCAAAAGGACATTATACCCCTTTATGAAAACCCCCACCAGAAACTGGTAAGAAATGTTGCCATATATTTTGAAAAAGGGTTTTGGGACTGTAAAATGGGCTTGAGGTGGCGGGAGCTCCAGGTGGAGATAATACTTGCAGAAGCTTTCCATTTTTTCTGGCAGTTGTGAGTATGGCGAAGGTCAAAGTTATGGGTTTCTTCTGGGAAGGACCCCTGAGTGTGCGGGGTTTCCCGTGCCGGGAAATGAAGGCCTGATGACTTGGGATTGCGCTAAACGTGTTTGGGTTGCCCTGGAAGGTGAAGAATCCTGAGGGTAGTGGGGGCATTTAATGGACTTGCAGAGTCTGATAACTTTTAAAGGGGTTGACACCATGCAATGATGCCCATTGGGGAAAAATAAAAATGTGTTAAATGCCCGTAACCCAAAAGCGATGTCACCCAGCTGGGGCAGGGGGTTGTTGGTGGGGTCACGGGTTGCTTAGTTACTCAATGTGTGAACCGTTCAAAAAATGGTTTTACAGTAGGGAGGGGTCGGGCCTGCCCCCGGAGGTTATGGGCTTTGGGGTTTGTGCAGTACCCGGGTTGAATTAGCTTCTGCAGAAATACAGCTCCACTATAGACAGTCAGTAAAAGTGAGCCATAGAGGTCTTGCAAATAGTGCTAGGAGTTAGCGAGAATGTGTGTCTTGGGGTGGGGACAATTGGAACAGGGGTTTAAAACAACAGATCAGGGGGAGCTCTGTGTTTCAGTGTGGGGGCCTTTTGGGGGGAATTGAAAAAATCCCTGGGAAGGTTGTTTTCCTAAATGTGTGAGGAGGGGACTAGTTTTAATGGGGGTTGCCAGACCCCAAATGCGTGTTGGGCCCAAAAGGGAGACCTCAGGGTGACAAAATAATTTGTAAAGGAAGGTTTTTTTGGGGCAGCCCTGGCAGGGGATCTGTGATGGGGAGCAGATTGGGGAGCGGTTAGAAAAAATATTTTGTTGGGCCCCGGAGGTCTATATTTCACTTGGGGAATGTTTGCTGTTTTTGGCAGTAGCTTCATTTTAGTGGTCACCAAAAATCAGTGATAGAAGGGGGAATGTAGACCCCACTGGGGTGGGTGAAAGTTTAAAACCCTAGTGAGGGGCCGGGAGCTGTTAAACCCCCGATCAAAAGACGGCGGGGACTGATTAAATTTTTCCAAAAGGGGTGAGGGAGAAAATATAAAACAGTTCCAGGGGTTTATGTCCGTCGTTTGTGGCGTTGAGGGGATGCCATTTGGGGGCAAGGTCCCCTGAAAATTGGGGAAAAATGAGTATTTGCCTTTTTGTGAACACAGCCCATTTTGGTTTGTTGGTGGGAGCCAAAGGGTTAGCCTGCTGCTAGGGGACTCCAGTGCGGGTTGACCTGTTTTGAAAAAGTTGAATGACCAGATAGAATTAAAATTTCCCCCTTTTAGAGAGGGTTGTAGGGGAGGGGAAGGGGAAAAGTTCCACAAAATGCTGCCAAGGGTCTGCTGCTAAAGGAGAGGTGAAAACGTGCACAGGGGAATGTGTCCTTAACATTGGTGAGGGCCTGACTGCAGAGCAGACATGGCTTTGGTCCCTGTAGTGCAATATGCCTTTTTAAGGGTCCCCACAAGTCAAATACCTGTGGCAAGCTGAAAAGCTCTGTGAGTCCCAGGGGCCCCCGTAGTCATGCAAGGATTTTGCAGGGAAAAAATGGAAACATGCCATAAAAGGGGCCCTTCCCCTTGCTGTAAATCAGGGGTAGGGGAAGGGGGACGAGCGAGTCCTCGGGACATTAAAAGCTCACCTGGAAAAGGGGGCTGCGTAATCCGCGGGGTTTCCCCCTTGTTTGGAAAGACTGTCTTCAAAAATTGAGTTTTTAAATTGACCTACAGGTTAAGGGTGGCGCAAAAGGGTACATTCTGCCAAATTGGTCTACTCCCACTGGAGAGTATCATCACTAAGGTGGTCAGTAAGGTGGGACCAGTCCCCCTGGTGGGAAACCCAAGTGACGCTAGGAAAAAAAGGGGGTTTCCCGGGGTTTAGGGAAAAGTTGAGGCGGAAATTTTGGACCTAAGGGACAGGAGGTGGTCAGTGAGGACCAAAAGGCCCTGGTGATGAAAAGAAGTTTGGGTCCATTTTGTTTTTTCTGCCGAAAAGGGGTTTACCCGGGTTTTAGCTCAGGTGTGGACCTAGGGGCCAGGTGGGGATAGGCCCTGGGGAGGTGTGCTGTCTTTAAACTGTTCTTTGATGTTTAGTGGGGTTTTCCTGGGAAAAAACCCAAAGGGGCCCTTTTCCTTATATGAGCCCCAAAATAAAAAAGGACACTCCCCGTGGGCAAAAGGGGGAGAGGTATTTTTAGGTGGCAAAAGGCTATGGTTTTGGGGGGCGGTCAGTGGTAACCTGTGAATGTGGGGGTGTGGGCTGTGGGTGATGACACCGGGGTAGCACAGCTTGCAGGGGTTTGTGACACCTATATTAAGTGGCCTTAAATTTTTCTTTTGCCCAATGGGGTTTTTGAGTGCTTTGCTATAAACCCCCACAACGGGGTTGTATGTGGACCATTTTGTCTTAGCCCCTGAGGATGGGGGGAAAAAAAGGGTTCCCCCAAAATAGGAGCTTTGACCTCGGATGGACTGCAATGTGGGAAAACCCCTCGGCCTTTATAAGTTGGGGGGATATGTGGCAGAGAAACCCTAAAATTTGTTGCCTGTTTCTGCTTTAGGTGGATTTTCCCGGGTAGAGACGTGCCACCAAGAGCCTGGTCTTGGGGGGGAGGAGCCAATGGTTATCTGTCAGAAAAACTAGGTTTGCTGACAGCTGTATTTTTTAGAAAGGCGATATCCAGCCAGTATGGATTGGCTTCCCGGAACAGCGGGCAGATGGGTGGGTAGCTGTTCCCCCACCCCAGGTCTCCGGGTTCCATGTTTGGTTTTGGGCCAGCCCCTGGGGGGCCTATAAAAACCCTTTGTTTTCCCCAAGGTGATTTTTTTGGGGGGGTGGTTTTATTACCTGCAGTTGGACAGCAGAGGAGGAGAAAGGGAAAGGGTTCTTCTACCCCCCGGCTGGGGGAAAGGGGGGGGGCCTAAAACCAGGGCGACGGGTGGCCCAGGGGTTTAAATTTTTGGGGCTGGACGTTAGGCCAGCCCAAGAAAATTTAAAGAAAAGCTATTGGCATAGCTAGTGGCCGGGACGGCCTAGGGTTTTTTTTTACTCTGTTTTATTTTTTTGGCTGTGTTATCAACCTGTCCCAAAATAAAACAGGTGATTTTGGGAAAAAACCCTTTGGGCCGTGCCACCCATTTACGAAAGAGGGCGATCCAAAACCCAAGCCTGGAAAGAGGTGCCAAAGCATGAGGGGAGGGGGGTTCACACTATATAATAGATCCTTCTTTGTACCAGTGATTGATTCCAGACACTCAAAAAAGAGAGATGTTCTGGATTTTCAGATTAAACACATGAAATCCTCATGGATTAAATGAGGCTATGGAATTGGTGTTTTAACCCATTTTTTATTTTTCAAGGGTATTTTTTTTGCACTGCTTAATCTTAAATATATTTTCTTAATGTATTCTATTTTTAATATGTTGTGATATTATTATGATAATCACAAAAGTTTTTATGTTGTTGTGCTTCTGCCCCGATCAGGGCTGCCCTCAGTCACATATTAACTGTTTCAGAGCCCCATACAGCCAAATCAAATGGGGCCCGCACCCATTACTAGTTGCTAATTTTTAACATATCAGTGGGCCCCTTTTTTATTAGGGTCCCTGACAGGAATACTGCCCTATTGGCACCCCTGGTCCCGATATGTCAATCCTAGGCTTGTTGATACATAAAGTTCTACAAGGCTGATACTTCTGATATAAATGAAGATCGTAGGCAATGGAAGTTTAAACATTGGTTTTTTAAAATCTATGAAAGTATGAAGATATGCACATCTATGTTTTCTTTTAAAATCTGTATATCCACCTTTCTCCCTTCCCCTTTAAAAGTGGTTATAAATAGACCCGCATTTTTTCAATGGGTTTGCCCGCGTAAACGCATCGTCTCCCCCCCTGGTTATGTAGTTGATTTTGTTTTTAATATTTTAAATGTTTTTATGTGTGGCTTGTAGTCTGTGTCTAAATAAAAAGCCAATTAAATGCATTTAGCCATTGCCAACTAGTCTTATTGCAAGACACAGAGTGACACCACTATGCAATCTACATAGGATCTAGCGCCAGTACGCCTTTTCCTTTTTCCTATTGTTTCTTTATCACTGAATCAATGTTCGTGGTTGTGGCAAGTCGACAAGTTGAGTGGAGTGGTGACAGGAATTCCTACTGAATTTGCGATCAGCTTGATCAGTTAACATTTATGTGAGTTTTACCGTTGGAAGTACAACCCCTTCAGGTGAGCAGATCCATGCCCTTGGTATATGCTCTATTTGTGAAGACTACTGTACAATTTTTTCACCTTCTCTTTTCTTTCTTTAGCACTGCATGGTTTAGTATTATAGTGTTGTAAAGGTATGTAGGGGTAGTTATACTTGTATTATGACACATTGGGTTGCTATGGGAAACTGTGTAGTTAGAAGACCTGGTTATAGCAGTTCGAGGGTTAACCAGCTTGGTAGGCAAAGGGTTAAATAGTTTAGAGTCTGTTTTAGGCAGTTTTAGCCTGTATTGTGATACAGGGAGTTAGTAGGAGCTGTACAGCCAATCAGAGAGCTCAAAGGGGGAGATGGGTTGAAGAAGCATGCGGAGCTAGCTGCTGCAGAGGGGGATCAGAGCTGCTGAGTGTGAAAACAGCCAGAGTTGTGAGTTTGAGAGAGACAAGGAAAGAGCAGTCCTCTCAAGGTGGCATGAGGGACGGATGGTTCCTGTGGTTAGCTAGAATGGAAAGGCCTGCAGGGCCAGCAACATCTATATACAAAATGGCAAACTTCAAAATGGCCATCATGGTCAACACCCATCTTGAAAAGTTTTCCTCCTTCCATATACTAATGTGCCACAAACAGGAAGTTGATATCACCAACCATTCCCATTTTATTTAGGTGTATCCATATAAATGGCCCACCCTGTAGTTTCCAGTTAAAGCAGAAAACCGGGATTGAGGCTGGGAAAGGTACTTTACCTCTTCAAGGCCGCAGGAGACCCAGGACAGAAAGGAACGAGCCCCGTGAGGCAGCTACACTAAACCAGAAGGTACCCTGGAGTGGCTTTCTGAGCGACTTCGGAACATTCAGGCAGTACAGGGAGACAGCTTAAAGAGGGCCTTTCTGTGACTGTGCGATTGCTGGTGGGGCTGGAAGACGACATGCTGATATCCCAAGTTGACCTCAAGCTAAACTGCGGGAGATCCAAGTAAAGCCTCAAAGACCTGGAAAACAGTTTTGTGAGTCAAGTTATTCTATCGACTATGCACTACAGAGTCCCACACCGCACCTCTCCCCGCAATACAAGAAGAAACTCGGGGAACCTGGGGGTGAGGGTGGTTTCTACGGGCAGGGGCAGTGAGGACGCCGCTGCAATTCACCCCATACCTCCCTCCTGCGTGCTCCGTTCTTTCTTTACAGTGTTGTAATAATAAACCACAAGGTCCTCACCTATCCTAACAACTTTTAGGCTGAGATAACACATGACTGTATTTTACCTTCTCATAACTTTATGCAATATCTTTCATCAAAACAAAAATAAAAATATATTCAAAAACAATCTTGCATTGTTTTTTCTTTTTACTTTAACAAGGATGTATTTCCAAAACTACTATCCAGATTTACAGCAGTGATTAATACAAAATAGAAAGAAAAATGATGTGGATATAGACCACCTTACGACCCTACTACAGCCATTACTGGAACCAAGATATGTACACTGCCATCTGTGCCGCATTTATCAGTGATGTATTTCCAAAGAAACTCCACGCGGTCAGATCTCCCAGGAAAGGAGATGCCAAACACAGCACCATAATGCAGCACCAGTGTATTGACCGTATTGACAGTGTGGAGAAAAGGAATGTATGCATGCAGAGAGTAAAATGGTTTCAATCGACCGAGCTGAGAACGAGACTGAAACAAACCAGCTACATTACTATTCCATTCTGTTTTTAACAATCTACAGTGACACAAATTCGAATGTAGATAGTCACTGTAAAAGTGTTATTGTCCAGACGATGTTAATTTATTTATTTTTTTCAATACAATATTAAGATAAAATTTTGAAAAAAATATCACATGAGGAACACAATTTAGTTTTGTTGAAAAAGAGGCAGGACTTAAAGCACTTTGATAATGCTAGGTTACATTTACAGTTGCCTTGGAGGCTCTGTTAGGATTGGGGGAAAAAAAGTAGCATATCATACCAATGCTATTTTTTCAATTAAAATAACGGACACCATAATGGAAACTCAATGGACCCCATTGAGATCTGTTGTACACCATTAGTGCCTTTCATATAATGTATCCAGCCCCACCTCTGGGATGTTGGCTCCAAACAGAACCTCAGAGACGAATATCACCCAGGCAGTGCTACTGCAATGGGTTCTTACATTGTTGATCAATGCCCTATGGGCCTCATGTATGAAAACTGTCTAGGTCTAAGACTCTTTGTTGCCCATAGCAACCAATCAGAGCTCCCTTTTCATATATTGCCCTGGAAAAATAAGAAGGACGCTCTGATTGGTTGCTACGGGCAATAAAGTGAATTTTAGACCTAGAAAGTTTTCATACATGTGGCCCATAATGTGCAGAGGTGCACGCACTATACTTAAACTGCAAGTAGTAAGACCTTGCGTGTGGTGGTGCTTGAACCAGAAGAGGCACTCAGTAGTGAGAAGGGAAAGTATATGACTAGTCTGGGATATAACATTTTTCTTTTCTCTAGATTGGAGTTTCCTTTTAGGGGTCTGGTTTGAAGTCTTTAATTTGTTAAGGTCTCTTTGGTTTAATTTATTAAGTGTATGGCCAGGCCGGGACGATTGGTAGGCAGAGGTAGGCGACCAACTAGGGCTGACTACTTAGGCTAAGTTCTCACGGCATAATTGTGGGACATAATGACGCCCGCAATTACGCTGTGGGTTCGGGAGCTCCCGCGGGGCGGGGGGCCGGCAGCCCGCCGGCTCCATAGACATGCATTACTGGTGGCACGTTAACGGCGTGAATAATTCACATGTCACTTATCTCCCCACGCATCGTATTGTACGAGTGGGGAGATAAGGCTTAATCCATAGTTCTCTAGGAGATCTGTGGATTACCGTAATTATTGTTGCGCATTTCGCCCATATTAGAGCGCAGTACAGCACGAAATACGAGGCAAAATACGTCCCAATTTAAAAACATCACAAGAGGAGCAGGACTCAGTGCTATTTATTACTGAGGGAGCAGTGCAGGGAGAGTTGCAGGGTGGGGCAGCAGAGCAAGACACTTCTCTGCCTGTCAAAGACACCTTCCTGATGATGCCTTAACTGCCACACTGTGCCGTCCAGCTCCAGTAAACAGAGCAGTGGCAGGAGAAGATTGCAGTCTTCCCCTCTGTGTGATAAGAAGGACCTGCAGTCAATTGCCATAGATTGCAAGAGTTCCTTATGTGTCCACAAGGAACCTGATCTCAGTTTAAAATCTACTTAAATTTATTTTTTCAATTCTAATTGGATTGGGAGTAGAATGTCACAGAGTGGTCCCCTAACAAGACCTTCTATCATGTCTGCCACTGAATTCCCTTGTGTTCTCTCACTTTTCCATATTCTGCAGCACATCATCCTTTATCCTGCAGGGAGCTCTGTTTTATCCCTTTTGTTTCTTGAATATAATGACAGAACTACAGTGAAAACTGACACTGAAGCTTCCATGTGTGCACACACCTGTAACATGCTGTTTGTATCTGAATTCCAACAAATGGTACCACTGAAGAGCCATGGGCTTCAGTAGACCATAGTCTACCTTTGACTACATTTGGTCTGTCTTATGCCCGTTAATATGTGGGACAGAAAAGTGGATAAGTAGTAGCCTACACTATTCTGTTCTACAAATAAAATGTAAATTGGTGTGAATTAAAGGCCAAATGAAGTCACAGGTAGATGGAGTTTGGTCTACTTGGGGGAATGGGTACACTGCTGTATAGGTTTGTATACTTTTCTGTTGGTATTCAAACATTAGTGCATATCAGACTGCATATTATAGAGGCGAGACTGAAAAGGATTTATCCAGCACCAAAAAATTAAATAAAATTTGTCCCCTATTGTATAAAATAACCAAAAAACAATTCTCATCTTTTTATGTCACCAGTTATCCAGCGTTGAAGCTCTGGCAATCTCTACAGTTCTTCATTACATCTATCTGAGGCCACTGATTGGCTACAAAAATTGTATGTCAGATGAATGTAAAGAAAGAACCGAAGCCACCACCAGAGCTTTAGCACTGGATCGGGTGAAAAAGGTGAAAACTTAGTGCCAGCTGTTAGTTATAGATGGTACCTGCCTTCAGAGGCCAGGAGTGGAAATAACTCTGATCCTGGCAGTTAACTTACTTAGATACCATGGTTAAATGATACTGTGGCATCTAAGCAGTTATGCAGGAGGGGGGCTCCCCAGCAACACAATCATGGAATACCATCTGGCAGTCACAGAAGCTGGGAGCCTAAAAAAGCCACCAGGCTGCCATCTCATTGCACCTATATTGCAGAATAGTGTTCAAGTACCCTAAGGGGATGAAAATTGCAAGTAAAAAATTTTTGGGGGAAGTTATAAAAAATAAAAGTTCAAAACACCCCCCTTTTTCCCATTCTACAAATAAAAAAAAGAAGAAATTGATATAACCAGGTCTGTAAAAGTCCAATCTATTAATATAAAACCTTATATATCCCACATAGTGAGCACCATTAAAAAAAATAACAAGCACAAAAATTGCAGTTTTTTTGTTGATTTTACTCTCCAATAATCGGAATAAAAAAATGATCAAAAAGTTGCAGGTACTGTATCTGAAAAAGATACCAATGAAAACCGCACTTCAGTCCACAAAAAACAATCCCTTGTACAGGTCCACAGACTGAAAAGTGATTGGAATCTTACTGACCCACAGAAAAAAGATAACGTAATTTTTCTCACTGCATTTAGTTGAGAAGGGTGCAGATGATGGTGCCATGTGTCAGGTTCTGGTAGGGAGGTGGGCATTAAAATGCCTTGTTCCAGCCCTGGGTATGGCATCTGCATTCATTTTGGTGCCGTATATGGGGTGCGCAATTATTTAGGGGTGTTGTTTAGGGTCAGAATTTAGAGCTCTGATTGGTAGTATGTAACTAATTAATTAAGTGGTATAGTCGGAGACTTAATTTAATTTTAGGATTATAATGAGGAAAAATGGCAGCTAAGCATTGGCATTTTACTATTGACATTAAGGCCGTGTTCACACGGCTTATTCCCGACGGATTTGTGAGCCGTATTGAGCTCACAAATCCGCCGTGAATAAGGGGCGGGACGGGGTCGGGGCCGGAACGCGGCGGGGGGCGCCACTCCCCGGCCCCATAGACAATGCATTGTTTACGGCGCGTCCGCACCGTAAATAATGTGCATGTCACTTTCTCCCCCCGCGGCGGATTCGCCGAGCGGGGAGGAGCGACGGATTCCACTGTTCTCTATGAGAGCAGTGGATTACCGTAATTGCTGCCGCGGATTGACGCCGTACTGCAGCGCAAAACCGGCGCGCAGTACTGCGCCAATCCGCGGCAGAATAAGCCGTGCAAACGAGGCCTTATAGTGTTAAGCTTTAACTGTTGCATTTCACCCATCTTGTATGTCATACAAGCAAAGTTACCACTCTTCTGCTTAAGCATGACCTTTATAAGGGCTTGTCCTTATGGCAAGGGTTATTGGTTGGTTTTTCAGACGGTTTGTGGTTTTACAAGCCGTGTGAAAACTGACATGCAACGCTCCCCCATAGACTTCAATAGAAAATCCGTGCAGCAGTCCCCACTGAACAGATTTTCCACCGGAAGGTTTTTGACACCGCCAGCATAATGAAAAACTTAGAACATTTTTCCCCCGGTTTTCGGGCAAAACATGAACATGTGGGTGTGAAGAGGGACGGCTTGAATCCGCAAAAGCCGTTCCCACGCGTGCCAAAAAAAGACTGGTATTTAGTCTTTGCCATGTAAATGCACCCTAACTGTTCTTCCTGGTTCACAAACAGAATGCCAGAACTACAGCAAAAGGTTATGTAACAATTATTTCTAGAAACTTCTGACAGGTCATAGTGAACTTCACAAGTTTTAATCAGAGGAGTTCCTAGTGCTGAGTACCTCATCAATTATTAAAACAAAAAGGGCATACAGTGGTGGCCAAAAGTATTGGCACCCCTGCAATTCTGTCAGATAATACTCAGTTTCTTCCTGAAAATGATTGCAATCACAAATTCTTTGGTATTAATATATTCATTTATTTTGCTTGCAATGAAAAAACACAAAACAAAATGAAACAAAAATTAAATCATTGATCATTTCACCCAAAACTTCAAAAATGGCCCGGACAAAAGTATTGGCACCCTCAGCCTAATACTTGGTAGCACAACCTTTAGCCAAAATAACTGCGAACAACCGCTTCCAGTAACCATCAATGAGTTTCTTACAATGCTTTGCTGGAATTTTAGACCATTCTTCTTTGGCAAACTGCTCCAGGTCCCTGAGATTTGAAGGGTGCCTTCTCCAAACTGCCATTTTGAGATCTCTCCACAGATGTTCTATGGGATTCAGGTCTGGACTCATTGCTGGCCACTTTAGAAGTCTCCAGTGCTTTCTCTCAAACCATTTCTAGTGCTTTTTGAAGTGTGTTCGGGGTCATTGTCTGCTGGAAGACCCATGACCTCTGAGGGAGACCCAGCTTTCTCACACTGGGCCCTACATTATACTGCAAAATTTGTTGGTAGTCTTCAGACTTCACAATGCCATGCACACGGTCAAGCAGTCCAGTGCCAGAGGCAGCAAAGCAACCCAAAACATCAGGGAACCTCCGCCATGTTTGACTGTAGGGACCGTGTTCTTTTCTTTGAATGCCTCTTTTTTTTTCCTGTAAACTCTATGTTGATGCCTTTTCCCAAAAAGCTCTACTTTTGTCTCATCTGACCAGAGAACATTCTTCCAAAACGTTTTAGGCTTTCTTAGGTAAGTTTGGGCAAACTCCAGCCTGGCTTTTTTATGTCTATGGGTAAGAAGTGGGGTCTTCATGGGTATCCTACCATACAGTCCCTTTTCATTCAGACGCCGACGGATAGTACGGGTTGACACTGTTGTACCCTCGGACTGCAGGGCAGCGTGAACGTTTGGATGTTAGCTGAGGTTCTTTATCCACCATTCGCACAATCTTCCGTTGAAATCTCTCGTCAATTTTTCTTTTCCATCCACATCTAGGGAGGTTAGCCACAGTGCCATGGGCTTTACACTTCTTGATGACACTGCGCACGGTAGACACAGGAACATTCAGGTCTTTGGAGATGGACCTGTAGCCTTGAGATTGCTCATGCTTCCTCACAATTTGGATTCTCAAGTCCTCAGACAGTTCTTTGGTCTTCTTTTCTTTCTCCATGATCAATGTGGTACACACAAGGACACAGGACAGAGGCTGAGTCAACTTTAATCCATGTCAACTGGCTGCAAGCGTGATTTAGTTATTGCCAACACCTGTTAGGTGCCACAGGTAAGTTACAGGTGCTGTTCATTACACAAATTAGAGAAGCATCACATAATTTTTCAAACAGTGCCAATACTTTTGTCCTCGCTCTTTTTTATGTGTGGTGTGGAATTATATCGAATGTTGCTTTATGTCAATTCTTTTTGTGGTTTTCCATTGAAGACAAATGAAATGAAGATAATAATATCAAAGAATTTGTGATTGCAGTCATTTTCAGGAAGAAACTGAGTATTATCTGACAGAATTGCAGGGGTGCCAATACATTTGGCCACCACTGTAAGTGTTCTTTGAGTACTGTGCCCCTTTGTAACGGCTTGGCTCTCCTTGGTCTATGTACTCTTAGAAAGTGTCACAGAATGGAAATCAGAGATAATCACAGTGCAATCACTAGGGGCGACATGTATGAACGTTGTCCAGACAGGCCAGTTCGAAATAGCTTCAAGGCAGTGTAGAAAGCACCAGAATGTATGAACCTGTTTTTCTGCAGGTCATACATACAGGCGCAGTGTAGTGCCAATACAGCTAGTCTGGCTCAGGCACCACCTTTAACCTGGTCTTGCTGTTCTAAATTTTTTGCGCCTAGATTTGGCATAAAAGAATCATAAATGTGTGTAATTCTACGAATCTAGTGCGATGCCCCCAGAATACACCAAATCTTTGCGGCATTAAGAAATGTCATGCAGGCGCTTATCGCGCCAAAGTTTGGAGTGAGACTGTTCATACAACTCTAGAACAGGGCTACTAAAGCTCTTTAACACAAGATAACTGGCGCAGCCCCATTCTTACATGTCGCCCTAGGTGCCCAGACCTGCAAGGCAAGTGTTGGCCCTTCAGTAGTGACAGATGATGTATCCTGTGCAGTTGCAAAAACTACATACTAAAGCCATTCTGCAGTTTACAGCAGTGAATGGAGGCTGCCGTAAAATGTACACAGCTTGAAATAAAGATTGTGAACTATACCGAAGGTGCAATATAAACCTAAACATATCAGACAAAGGATCGAACTACACACTGTGACCCTAACCCGGACTTTACTCACATAACATGAGGATCAATCTTTCCGCTATCTAAGCACTTTATAAATAAGTAAGTGGGTCTGTAAATTACCTAGCAGTTCCATTGCATCATCCTCATTATCAATATCTTCCTCTGTGACAGACGCAGGGGTGCTGTGTACGGAGTCAAAGGAGTCTTGAGACAGCATGGCTGCCAACAGCTTCTTATGTTGCTGCTGCTGTTGCTTCAGACCTTTGTTCTTTGGCTCCATCTTCAAGCTAGAAAAGTAAATAGAATTAGTGGCTGGTACTTAAATGTCAGAATGATGAAAGTAATGGAAAAAAGCACTTCCTGGTGTAAAATTGTAATAAACGATTTAGGGTATACTCACGTGGCCACAGGTACACACCGCAATCCACTATGTTTAGTGCCATTGAAATTACTCTCTGGCCAGCACATACTTTCATAATGCAAATGGCCCAAAGCAGCTCTCTGCCTTCTTTGTATTTCTCGGCACGTACTTTGGGCAACATGTAGTGGTTTACCTGAGCCAGAAGTGTCGCTTTGTAGCTAGGAAGCGCTAAATCTATGACCCGAATTAGAACAGGTTCATAGATTCAAGTGCATTCTATGCTACTAATGCGTGCAAAAATAAAACTGCACCTGGGCGGCAAAAATCATACATGTTGCCCTTTGTGACCATAAAAATAAATTACCTGCACTTCTTTCGGGCACTTACGTTAAGAGAAATAAGATCACAAAATCATCGTCATCTGAACGATAACCATGATTTTACACAGCACTCAAAAACTGTCAAATGATTTTACCATATTTGCGAGATGATTGTGAACAAACAGACGTACACAGCAAAGAGAGGTGCAATGTTCAGACAGCTTAATAACAAATCTGTGGACAGCAGCTCACTGGCAAAACAACATTCTCTGATGGCACACTCTGTCAAAAATAATAACATTCCAAAATTTCAGAAACTTGGACGGCAATAACCAAGAGGGCAAGTGTGGTAAAAAGCGCTTCGGATGACCTTTTTAAGTATTCTTTATTACCATAAGCAATGTGTTGTTCATGGGAATAAAGAATACCTAAAAAGGGCCTGCAAATCAGCCAAGCACTTTATCCCACACTTGCCCTTTTGGTTATTGTCGATTTTCCGAAATTTGGAAATATTATATTTGACCAAAATGATGACCAGTTGCAGATTACAGAACCGTGATCACTTCTGAGTTTTCGTAACAACTTAAAGTTGACATGTAACCTACACCAAGAAGTCACTTGGGGTTGAAATTGAAGTATACAGTATATGTATTACAAAGTACAAGCACAGCCTGTGTGCTAATGACTGCACTGACATAGACCAGAAATCCAGGAACAGTGGCTTGCTCTAAATGTATTCTCATGTGTCTTCTTGATAACACAGTTATCAGTATTATAAACAATGTGTATACAAATTTCATATACCTATTTACATACACATCGTATTCTGGAGTCAAAACCTAACTACTGGATAGATGTCAGTAGTGTTACATATGCACTAATTGACTCATATGAGTTCTCTTTCTTTATAAAAAGAGGATCATTAGCAGCCGCAGGTTGTGTTACACAGTACTTGTGTCCAGTGCAAATTTCATATAATAAAAAATAAGAATATAATACTAGTGATTATAATGACAATAATGTGAGTGAAAAAATATTTAATGAAATAATACATTTAAGAGCAAAGTTGCACAAAATTATATATGTATAATGATTTGTCCAATATATTACACTCTAAATAATAATCCCCCAAAACTTGTCTAAAGGGAAGTGATGTCTCAGTATATACTATGAGCTCTCGGCATATATTTCTCGGTATATATTGTATAAGCTACTCTCTGGGGGGGTTGGGTTGATGTCTTGGTATGTACTGTGTGCTCTTGCCTATGGTGGTGTTGTCTCGGTATATACTGTGCGCTCTGGTCTGAGGGATGATATCTTGATATATACTGTGCGCTCTCGTCTATGGAGGGGTGATGCCTCTGTATACACTGTGCACTCTCGTCTTCTGGGGGCGTGATGTATTAGTATATACTGTGCCCTCTCATCTATAGGGAGGGTGATGTCTCGATATATATTATATGCTCTCTTCTATGAGGGGTGATGTCTCGGTATATGCTGTGTGCTCTTGGCTATGGGAGGGCTGATGTCTCGGTATACACTGTGCACTCTCGTCTAAGGGGGTGATGTCTCAGTATATATTGTGCGCTCTCATCTATCAGTGGGTGTCTTAGTATATACTGTGCCCTCTCGTCTAGGGGGAGTGATGTCTATTGTGTGCTCTCGTCTAAGGGGGTGTGATGTCTCAGTGTATACTGTGCGCTCTCATCTTTGGGAAGGTAATGTCTCCGCATATACTGTGCGCTCTCATCTATCAGTGGTTGTCTTAGTATATACTTTGCCCTCTTGTCTATAGTGGGTGATGTCTCAGTATATACAGTGCACTCTCATCTATTGGGGTTTATGTCTCGGTATATACTGTGTGCTCCCGTATAGGGGGAGTGATGTCTATTGTGTGCTCTCGTCTAAGGGGGTGTGATGTCTCAGTAAACTTTATTGGGATTATTATTTATCGAGTACAATATATTGGACAAATCATTATGGGGGACATGTATGAACTTCGGTGCGTCGAAGTTTAATGTCTCATCTTTTTTTGTGTGTAAACTGTGCCTGATGTATGCCGGTGGCCAAAGTGTGCTCATGAATGCTGTCTAAACTTCGACGCCTCTGGCTCAGACAGACCACATTGAAATAGGTCTGCCTGTCGGAGCTGTAATGCGCCTCACTTTGCTGACCGGCATTCATAAATGCGTCAAAGTTTTCAAATGTGGCGAGACCCGCCCTCAGAACGGCCACAGCACGCCCCTTCATGTTAGGCGCATTGGATAGTGGCGAAGCTTTCGACTAATGCACCTAACACGTATGTTACGTGCGTCGGACATTGGACCTGACACAGTGAGGTGCATTATATGCCAGAAAAAGTGTGAAAAACCTGATCATACATGTCCCCCTATGTGTATAAATTTGTGCAACTTTGCTCTTAAATTAATTTATTATTCAATTAAATATTTTCCATTCATATTATTTTCGCTGTAATCACCAGGTTTATATTCTTATTTTTTATTATATGAAATGGTCACTATTATTTGCAGTTTTACTTTTAATAATTATTGCCTCTATTATTGATTATCATCATTGTACATTTCAAGAAAAGATACGGTTGTTTGTTTGTTGAGCATTGAGCCTCGTTTGAACATATTGTGCAGTGATAAACAGGCACAGCCGTCACACTGAACTGAACGACACTAACCGTAGTCATTTCCGAATTTTCATTATTTCTGTAATGTTTGTAGTTTACTATTAATGCACATCTAGTACCACATTTATGAAACTCTCTTTCCTTCTTGCCCATAGCAACCAATTAGAGTTCCCCTTTCATTTCATATAGTGCTCTGAGAAATTGAAATGGGAGCTCTAAATTGGTTGCTATGGGCAACAAAGAAAGTCTTAGACCTAGACAGTTTTCATACATGTCCCCCCATACATGTTTGCATGTTCTAACGACATGCAAAGAGTTACAAACCATGGTAGAGCAGGAAGCCAATGGCTCCATGCCCTCCCAATTAGTTTTGTAGTCTGCAGGCTGCGTACAAGAGGTTAGCGGTTTGCCCCGACATACTAGTGCATCTCGAAAAATTTGAATATCACTGAAAAGATAATTGATATCAATAATTTAAGTCAAATAGAGAAACCCATATATTGTATAGATTCATTACAATATGAATTACAAGGTTTAATATAATAAATTTGTGAGCCCTATAACAAATGAAAAGATAGTTCTGGAGAACCCTTTTAATTTTCAATGATATTCAAATTTTTTGAGATGCACTAGTAGGTGGTATGATGATATGTGGGTGCTTGGGAGTGGTCAGAGCTATGGCCTCATTTGATGTCATGTTTGGGCATGGCTAGAGTCATGGCCTGTTGTAATGTCATATATGTGGGCAGGGACCACTGCACCTCCATGCCCATTGGGCTTGTGTCCCAGCTGGGGCAGAACAACATAATACACAACTCAGATGCTACAGGCCTTCATGTCTGTCACTCAATGGTGGAATCTCCCTCTTAGCTGAACCCCGGTTTATGCTTCAAAAAGAGGTTTGGTAGTATCTTTACATCTATAAAAATGGATTGTAACACCTACTGTCTCCACATAACCAAGCCATTTTCTATTTTTTATACTCAAAATGAATTAATTTGAGCATTCTCAGAAATTGAAACCATTTTAGACCAGTCATGGCTCCAAAAAGGAACCATGCACTTAGAAGAAAGTCTCCTGCAGCAAAGCGCATGTCTAATGTCTGAGCTGCTGAAACCTCCCAGCATGAATGCAGTCTCAGTGAGACAGACAAGTTAGCAGGGACTTTTGAGCAGACCCAAGCCTGTCTCCAGGTTGACCTAGTGAGATCCGCAAATTGACAAGCTACTACCTGGGCGGATATGCATAACACAGCTACACCTATTACAATTCAATACCCCAATACGGTTGATCCCTGTAGCTTATTTGTGGCTCAATGGAGAAACAATACAAACACTATAGGTCTCTTAAAGGGTTTTTCTTACCACATTGATTAGCCTTAAACATGTAGGCACGGGTAAAAAAAAAAGAATATTACCAAATATATTGTGGTTTGGATTCTGCTTTATGTCAGAATTAAAGCAGTTCTTATCTCCAGCTTACACACGCTTCTCTAGTTATTAACCACCTAGGTGCCCTGGCCAGGATGATGCCACACTCTGCTGTGTCTTATCAGCAACAATGGAGCTTATTTGTCTTTCTTATTAACAAACTTTAACCTTTTAGAGCTATGGCAACCTTGGACGCCATGTATGAACATTGACACTAACAGTCCAGTTCTAAATACAGGTAGCTTTAAGGTAGTGTAGAATGCACCAGAATGCATGAACCTGTTCTTCTGCATATTACATATATACAGTACATACAGGCATATTATAATGCCAAACAAGTCTGACTCAGGTAGACCACCTTTAACCTGGTCGGGCTGTTCTTACTTTTATGCACCTAAGTTTGGGGTCAAAGAATCATAAATGTGTCTACTTTTAACAATGTGGTGCGACACAGCCCCAAAACGCCCCTAATTTTTGGCGCCTTAGAAAGTGTTGTGCCGGCGCTTATTGGGTCAAAGTTTGGAGTGAGACTGTTCATACATCTAAAGAACAGGTCTAATAAAGTTTTCTGATGCCAGATAACTGCCGCAGCCCCGTTCTTACATGTCACCCCTTGTGTCCTGCTGTTAGGTTCAGATAGGAATAGCAAAGCTGAAATGTTAGTCACTGCTGTAAAACCGCCCACAATCTGAACAAGAAGTGGGAGGCTGACGCTGGTTATAAAGAGGAGGTTTTGTAAAATAGCATTTTGTAAAGCCCGTTAAAGGGATATTCCCATTTCATTGATAAGCTTTAATAAAGATTATTACTAAGTACATTGCTGTTCTTACTTTGCTTCCCATCAGAGTTAGAGCAGATCTTATCTCCTGCTTATCTCTCTGCTCTAACAAGAAAGAGTGACCAGGATGGTCACTAATGTACTTCCAATAGGATAAGCTAGGAATAGCAGAGCTGATATGAAATCACTGCTGTAGACCCGCTCACGTTCTAATCAGGAAGTGTGTTAGCCAGAAGCTGCCTGACACAGCTTGGGGTGAACACTTCTTTAATTACGAAGGCTAAAGGGGTATTTCAACAGTAGAAAATGCTAATTAGTCTGTCGGGGCATAATGGAAAATAGAATACATAATGAATATACCTCCTGGATGTTGTTGGCTTTTTGCCGCGGCCGTCCTGGCAATCCCAGCAATGACTATGAATGTTCATCACGTGCTCGTGAACGTTGGCCTGTGATTGGCTGCACTTGTCAAGTAAATGCTGAACGTTCAAAGCCACTGCTGGGATCATCAGAACGACCGTGGCTACAAACCTGCAGCATCCAGGAGGTAAGTGTTCTTCATCTATTCTATTCATGCCCTGACAGATGCACTAACATTTTCTGCTGTTGGAACACCCCTTTAATGAAATAACTCCAAACGCAACTAAGATAATTCTGCTAGTCATTTTTATAAAGCAGAAGAATATTAGAAGTCACCTTGAGAGTTTTATGTTTTCAAGATTACTTAACTCCTTGGTGACTTACAATACTCTGGAGTAGTGTCTCATATATAATGTATTTGTTTTATTGGCAGACCTATTTTTAACATATTTTTCTTGCTTAGAAGACACCTGTGGTTACATCAGATATGTCTTTTGAGCTCTAAGGGCCCCTCTTCTATCTTGCAAATGGCCTTAACAGATGAGATTATGCACTAAATTTCACAAAATCTTACGAGATGTGTGAAGACAAGCCATCTGCTTCAATATAAATATTCAATGTTGGGTAATCTAAAGAAGGACCTAAATGACATTCTGCACAGTACAAGTGTTCGAGAGCAATTCTATTCTCAGCCTTGGAAATCTGCACACAAAACCTTAAGTATTTTTAATTAAAAATAATCTGCATTTTAATTTTATGCCCTGATAGAATTCCAAAAGGAAAGGATCCACACATTGGACTACAGTACCTATGTGGACAACTCTTTCATAATTAATACATTGTTGGGAAGCCTTCCCGATTGATTTTTCTCACATTTCTTACTTGATTCTGCCCTTGTAAGTAAAAGCAGCTCCAAGCTCTCAGCCAATATGAACCAATAACAGAGAAAGCAATAGTTCCTTCAGTCAATGCTATTATAAAGTGAATTAATAATGCAATATACAGGGTTCATGCTGCTATACTGTTCTTTGACAAAGTGGACTGTGAAACGCATTTTGAGGTAATTTTTGTGCACACTCTTGCCTGTATTGTTACCACAGTCACTGATTTGTTAGTAGTTTTTTGGTCAAATATCTATCCCTTATTTTCATCACTTATCTTGGCTATTTTGTATCATTTAGATATGGGGTATATATGTGTTATGATACTATGAAAGTAAGTACAATTGACATTGTGCTTACTGTACTGATATAACTCTGTATTGCATTTTAACAATATTCTTATATAACTTTTATCGTAATAAAATTTGATATAATTTTTTTTATTTATGGTGTTGCTGTGATCTTTGTTGGTGGTATCTACATATGAAAGGTAGTGTTGTAATATTGATACCATGGAACAAGCTATATGGATTTTATTGTTACATATATAGGATAGTTGGGTTTACTTGGTATACCAGGATCTTTTCACTGAAGGGTAGTGCTGCTTGAATAACTCCCTGTTCAGTTCACTGGGTAGACTGAAATTGTGAAAAAATTTGGGTTTAGGACATCTTGAACTCAAACTTTTTCTCTACCTCTATCATAACCCTTACCATAAGCTGGGGTTAGTATGGGGTTTTAGGCTTTTACTTACTGTTCCACAGCACTCCCGGTGGGTTATCACTTCCAGAGCAATGCCCAACGTCCCATCTGACATTACTTCTGAATGCCATAACATTGGCTCTATGTTGTGGGAACTGGAAGTGACATTGTATTAAAACTAACTGCACACCGGTAGGACTGCCAAAATGAAAGTGCCGCCGAGTGGTAAATCTAACCCTAACTCCAACTCATGGCTAGTATTAATTTTTTAGCAATTTTCATCAAAATTTGATATGGGCCGACCCAAATCTAATCACTTCGATTCAGGCTGAATTTGACATAAACCAGAATCTAAAGCGCATCACTAATCAAGAGCAATACGTGATTAATTTTTCCTCTATATTTCCAAAGGAAAATGAAAAGTCAAACGTTAAGAATAACTCAACATCAAAAACAAACAACTGGTAAGAATTGAAGTGTACTGATGAAAAAATGATACTTGGTAGCCACAATGAATAAACTATAAAAAAATATTGATTACACCAACCCTCAAACCATCTTGATTGTGTGAAATAGATGCAAGAGCTATTCAGTATCTTAGAAAACTGGTGTGCAAAATACCAATTAATTCAAATAAAAAAACATAGAAGAACTATAAAAAAAAAAAAAAAGTATACTGACAATTAAAAAAAATACACAATAATAAATCACTAAATATTTCTCAGTATAAGAAGGGGTTGAAAGATGGTTGTTAAAATCTACACTATATCTCATATCACGGCTAATTCATCAAAGAGTTCCTCAATTTGTCAAAGGCTTCCTCTGGAAATTCATATAACAAGTCATCTAAAAATGTATCACAAGAGTTCACCCAAAGTACGTCAAACAGTTGAGCTGCAAAGTTAATAAAGAGGACTGTAAATCCAAGTTCAGGAGATGTAGTTAGTCAAGCTCAAGAGACATGGAGAGTTGTTGGGTATGATTTGTGTCAGCTATTTCAAATAAACAGTATATTCTTGTTATGATATATAGATCATATATAGATAATAGTCAATGGGAGACACTTAAGGGCCTCATGTATGAAAACTGTCTAGGTCTAAGACTTTCTAGACAGTTTTCATACATGAGGCCCATAATACTTTGTCTTACAATAGAAATTTGCACCTTAGTATTGCAATAGGTAAATAAATATAACAGATTTACATAGTATGTATACCAGGAAAATAATACCTCAACAGTCTCATGCAAGTACACTATTAAAAAAAGTACCTTTAAAGGTTACGATGAAACATCCAAAGAATACAGTATACAAAAGTTTATAAACAGTAACACAGACCATATTGTGTACGGCATATATTGCAACATATGCGACAAGCTGTACGTGGGATGTAGCATCAGAAAATTTAAAACACGTATAGCAGTACATTCTTATAATATTAAGAAGGGACAGGTAACCTACTCAGGTATAGCTAAACATTATATCGAGGAACATGCAGGTGACACACGCAGCTTCTCGTGCTTCGGGATAGAGAAAGTGGAGCGCCCGGTGAGAGGAGGAAACTGGCAGCACAAAGTGCGCCTGCGCGAAGCATACTGGATTCTGCAGTTGCAGACCAGGATACCTATGGGTCTTAACCTCCGCAATGATCTTGCATACATATGTTAAGTAAGTTCTATTACACATGTTCCTTTGCACAGAGGATGTTAATGTATGTATATTGAGCAAACAATGTGTTAAAGTAGCTGGTTTTATGTTAGTATGTCACATATGTTTGTATTTAGTATATGAAGGGTTAAGAGAAATGACGATGCACATGACGTCAGGCACGCAAAGGTATTTAACCCAGACATTTATACTATGTTACCATACCGTGAACAAGGGCAAAGTTTGGCTCCCGAAACGTGTTGGTTATTCGCTACTATGTTTTACCCTCTACCCAGGCCTGATGAAGGAAACATTGTGTTCCGAAACGTCGCTTGCTTGGTAGCGTGGAGTGTGGACGCTTCTCTTGTCAGCTCCTTGCTGGATTCGACATGACTAACATTTAAGCTGAAATGCAGCTAAGTATTGCCTCTATTTTTGATTGTATATACGATTAAAGACTGTATTGGGACTATGTGGTCCAGAAGATATACAGCATACGTTTACAAATACAATTAAAAAGTGAAATTTTGCACATTGAAAAACAAGCCTTGAGTATGTTTGTTCATGTCACTTATCTCCCCCCGCGGCCGATTCGCCAAGCGGGGAAAGGAGACGTAATCCATAGATCTCTATGAGAACTGTGGATTACTTTAGTTAGAATTTTGAAACTCCAGGTATTCCTCAAGTATGTCGTTGTTGATAATATCCAGTTGTTCATATAAGTTTTTTTTCATAGGCATTATGGTGTAACAATGCTTATTTGGTCCAAACTAAATCTGTACAAATTGGGGGCCTTTTAGGCCCCCGCTGTTTTTATCATGTTCTCAGAAGTGTTTGTGTCTCAAGTTACTTTATTTGTACTCAGTAATGCTGGTGGAGGGGCCAGGGTGTGGATAATAACATGTGAGGATGTCATGTGATTTTTGGAGGGAGTGATGCCTCAGGTCCTCTGAACACAGTAATGAGCTGTGTATATAGAGTACTGAGGACAGTATACACTGTGAGCTAATTGCTGAAGGACCTGTGATAAGATAAGCTGTTGAGAGGAAATCTGTTTCATTTTCTAACATCTAGTCAGCAATGGCACAGTCTTCCTCCAAGTGTCTGACTGACCAAGAGATTGAAGCGATTATGTTTCAAAGCGATGATGAAAGTGAACTATCTTTGTCTGATGAAGAATATCTGCCACCAGCTAATCAAACATCCTCATCCAGTGATTCTTCTGATGATGAAGAAGTGAATCTAGTGGATCCTCAAGAAGTGATAAGTAGAACATCCAAAACGAATGTTTTTGGGACAGTAATCCTACATTAGTCGGACGTACTCCAATACACAATATTGTGAGACAGGCTCAAGGAGCTGTGGGAAGTCCCAGTTACTTTACCCCTAAAGATGTATTCTGTACTTATTTTTCTGACAATATTGCAGAAGAGGTCCTATTATGTTCAAACCTAGAAGGAAGACGTATCGCTTCTGCAAAAAATAAGTCCTGGAAAAATATCTCAAAAGAGGAACTTTATGCATTTATTGGACTTTTCCTGCTGGCAGGGAGTCAAAAATCGTATGATGTCCCAATACGAGAATTATTTCTGGACCCACTTTCTGATCCACACTATAAGGCGACAATGTCAGTGGGCAGATATGAGGAAATTAGAAGAATCATTCGCTTTGATGATAAGCGAACTCGTGCAGCGAGGTTTGAAAGACAAAATAGCCCCTATCAGTTATATCTGGAATATATTTATCAAAAATTGCACAAAACTTTACAATCCTAGTACTAATGTTACTGTAGATGAGCAACTTGTACCGTTCTGAGGACGCTGCAAATTCATACAATACATGCCCAGCAAGCCAGCCAAGTACGGAATAAAGATCTTCTGGATGTGTGATTCTGCAAATTATTATGGCATAAATGGCGTAATCTACTGTGGCAAAGAGGTTGGTGCACCAGTACAGAAGGATCTAGGGTCTGAAATAGTCAAAACTCTTGCTGTTCCAATATTCAATTCAGGTAGAAACATCACCATGGACAATTATTTCACCAATGTTGAACTAGGCAATTTTCTGCTTGCAAAAGCTATTACACTTGTTGGTACTATAAAGCAAAACAGACGAGACATTCCAGCAGCACTCAAACACAATCGTCAGCGAGCACTTTATGAGAGTGTCTTTGGATTCAATAACAAAGCGACTTTGGTGTCTTTCAAGGCGAAGAAGGAGAAATCTGTAATTTTACTCAGTACCATGCATCACGATTGCAGTGTTGACAGCAATAACCAAAAATTGAAACCAGAAATCTTCCTGCATTACAATGCAACAAAAGGAGGTATAGATAAAATGGATGAGATGATGGGAGAATATTCGTGTAAGAGGCAAACAAAACGATGGCCTGTAGTACTATTTCAAATATGCTTGATATAGCAGCCCTAAATTCATTCATTATTTATACAGAAACTCATCCGGAATTTCATGCACAGAGGAAGGACAGGAGACGCTTATTCTTGCAGGACCTTTGTCATGAACTTGTAATGCCTCACATGATAGAGCGAAGCGACTTGAAATGCTTGCCAAAGAAAACTAAAGAAGCAATGAAACGGTGTGGCGTACAGTTTCAGATTATTCCAGAGCCAGGAGAAAGAAAACGAAAGCGTTGTTTCATGTGTCCAAGAAACATAGAGAGGAAAACTGATCGATATTGTTCCACTTGTAAGGAAACTGTTTGCAAAGAACACTCTTCTGAAAAAATAACATGTCAGAATTGTTTGGAAGACTAATATAATAGAAAAGAAAGTTAGAATAAAAATGTAGCTGCAGCTAGTTTGCTATAGATTTATATGCATTTTTGTGTGTTTTCATGTCTTTGCGGGAAATTTGGGAAAAAAATTATTTTTTGGTGTTTTCTGTGAAAAATTATAATTAAAATGTTGTCCACTATTCATATTTTATTGATCAATTTTGAAATAAACTTGTGAAAGTTATTTAAGTGTGTTTTTCTACATTATGTGCATGGGGGCCTAAAAGGCCCCCATGACGTTAATATGTATATTTTTAACGTCATGCGTTCTTGGGTTAATAAGTTGCCCCCCTATTATGCAAATATGTATATGCTAATAAACAACATTTAATCGGTAAAATATGTACGTTAGCAAAAGAGTGCAGAGTAACACAGGAATGCTGCAGGATTAGATGACATTTGGTTTTAACAATGTAAATACTGCATATTGGTCTGCATAAGAGCTGTGTACACAAAGGCAGTAGAATATTTCAATCAAGATCATTTGCAAAGTTGCTCAACTATTTATTTTAGATGCATTGGAGCAATAAAATGATTAGAAAGGTTTACAGTACATGTTAATTGTTGAAGAGCTCCGTATCGGAAACTTTCTATTTATATTTATGATATGGCTTCTTTTACCACATTGTTATATTCTTTTCCTGTATAATAAAATCTTAGTAGAAATAATAATAAAAAAAGAACTGCAGTACTATACACATAACACAACATTTTATATCCTTCATCACTGTCGCCGTTGACATCTTTTTTTCATTTATCTTTACAGGGAGCAAGATAATGAACTACGTTTGCTTTGAACACAATAAGTATACCAGCCTCAATTTACAGTTCCTCAGAATTATCTTTAACTGTGTTACTCTATGAATATTTCATGAAATGAAGTAATTTGTTGTTGTTTATTATGTGCTTGGACCGCCATCCACTTGTATTAATAAGATTCTGAGAATTTTCATTTTAAATTGCGTTTACGGGTTCTTCCATTAAAGTCGGATTGTAATACTTGTGTTGTCTTTCGAGAAGCTTAGATACATTATTAAATATTCTCCTTTAAAGAGAACTTACAGTGTCAGTTTGTTTTATTGCTTTTGCGACCGGCGCCCGCGACTCCTCCTGCGGGTGCCGGCGCAGCTCTGCCCCGGTCCCCGGGACGAGTGCCACCGCTGCCCAGGTTTCGGGCGCAGGGAGCACTCGCCCACCGGCCCGTCAGTACATACCCGGACGCGCTCCTGTCACCCTGCACTCTCCTGCTGTCTGGTGCGTGCGTCCCTGTGATCTAAGGCGCGCGCGCGGTGGCTCTGTGAGATTTAAAGGGGCAGTGCGCCGGTAATTGGGTAATTGCCGGGCACTGCCTCTATTTCACCTGGGCTCTTCCGCCCGCTCCCTGCCGGATCTTTAGTGCCTTGCCTATTGAGAAAGCGTTCCTTTGTTCTTTCCTGATCTACCGTGTAACCGTACCCTCCCTTCCGTCTCTTGACCACGAATCTCTCCCGCCTGCCCTGACCACCTGCCTGTCCACGACCACGAACCATAGCTGCCTGCCCTGACCTTTTGCCGACCCTCGAACTACGAGCCTGCCTGACGATTTTGCACCACGCTATCCCTTCGGCTGCCACCGCAAGCAATCACGTTCAGGGGAAAACGACCTGGTAGACTCCCGCCGCAGCAAGTCCATCCCGCTTTTGCGGCGGGCTTGGTGAAAACCGGGCCCTTTACTTGATTCCGTTCCCTGGCGTGGATTACACCCATCGCTTGGGGTGGTCCAGTGGATCCACTTCCGCGTCCGGAACCCGTAACAGTAAGATCCGGCCATGGATCCCACCAAGGTACCGCTGCCCAGTGGGGGCGGCCCTCTCTCGTGTGGTGCCCCGACAGTCTCAGCAACTGGCCCAGCAGGGCAACAGCTGGATCAGTTGACCGCCATGGTGCAGCAGCTCGTCACCGCCCAGCAGCAACTCCACCTCCTCCTGGGGCCCGTTTCCCGCTCCGGCGATTCCACTGGCTCCGTTGGGACCCAAGCTCCGTTTGTCGCTGCCTGCCAAATTGACGGTTGATCCCAACCCCTGAGGGGTTTTCTCAACCCCAGTGCACCATGCACATTGAGTTAATGGGGGGGACCAATTTCCTGTTGAACGTTCCAAGGTGGCTTTGTGGTCTACCCTGTTGTCCGGGGGAAGGCCCTGGCCTGGGCTACCCTCCATGGGAACAGGAGCGATCCTGTGACTGCGGATTCTGCATGCCTTCCTCGCTGAATTCCCCCATGTCTTTGAGGAGCCAGCCCGTGCATCTTCTGCAGAGATGACATTGTTGACCCTACGCCAGGGTGAAACTTCAGTCGGAGAGTACACAGTCCAGTTTCGCCCCCTGGCATCAGAGTTGTCTGGAATGACGCCGCCCTGCGCGCCACCTTAAGAAATCTTTTCAGCGGGTATCAAGACGCCCTTGCGCAAGGATTTTGCCATCCTCTTTAAGCGAATTTAATCCACCTGGCCACTCACATTGACGGGGCGCTTCGCAGAGAGGCAAGAAGAGCTCCGCCAAAGATCACGACCTGGCTCGACCCCCGCGGTCTGCCACGCCCTGGCTCCGGTGTTCCAGAGGCCCTCCACTGCCGCTTCCTCTACCATTGAGGAGGAAGCATGGCAGGTGGTTTCAGTCCACATTTCTGAGCAGGAATTATCCCCGTCGGCGTGCACAGAAGCTATGTCGTACTGCGCCAGTTCCGGAAATAAATTTTCGGAGAGCTGTCGCTTCGCCCCAAATGTCCGGGGATAACGCCCGCACCTAGGCTATGTTGGGGAGGCATCCCTAGGTGAGAACTCTTCCTCCCCACGCCTGACTATGCCGGTGGAGATCAGGACTGACTCGGGTCTTGTATTCCAGGATCCCTGCGTTCCTGGACTCCGGTTCCGCCGGGGAAACCCTTTTATCCCGCCGGGCTCTTGTATTCCGTTACCGCTTCCTGTGGTTAGTCTGGAGAAGGGGCCGTTGTGATATCCTCCGTCACAGGGGAGCTGCTTGGAGACCCCCATCCGGTACAGGACCAAAGCCGGTGACCCTCCACGTGGGGCGCCCTGCATAAGGAGAGATCCCCCTTCTACGTACTGTCATCGGTTTCCTCTGCGATCCTTTGGGGCTCCGTGGCTGCAGTGCCATGCCCCTACGCTTAATTGGATGACAGACGAGGTCGTGCGCTGGGGACCGGGACTGCTGGAACTCTTGTCTGGGTGGCACCTCGCCCGGGTGCGCTTCGTTCCTTCCCAACCGTCCTCCAGGCCTCTGCCAGGTTTGCCTACGGAATCCCGGGGATTACGGGGGACGTCTTCTCGGAGAAGCGGGCCCGAGATCCTTCCGCCTTTCATCCGCCCCTATGAACTGCCCTATCGATTACTGCCGGGACCCAGTCCTCCTAGGGGCAGGGTTTTCCCCACTGTCGGTACCGGGGGACTCAGGCCATGTCGACCTACATTCGGGGAAAACCTGCAGAAGGGGGCTTTATACGCAAATCTCCTCCCCGGCGGGGGCAGGATTTTTCCTTCGTGCAGAAGAAAGATGGCTCTTTTTGGCCGTTTTGTATCAAACTATCGGGGCTTAACAAAATCACGGTGAAAAACCGCTATCCCTTGCCGCTGATCACGGAACTGTTTGACCGGCTTCGCGGACCAAAAATTTTCTCCAAGTTTGACCTGCGAGGGGTATATTCCGGGATCTCCTTTACACGTGTGTCGTGGTCTACCTAGACGACATTCTGGTGTTCTCTGCCGATGTGGAGACTCATCGCTCTCATGTCCGCCTGGTATTGGAGCGGCTACGGGCCAACCACCTCTACGCTAAATTAGAGAAAAGTCTCTTCCACCAGGCCAGCCTCCCGTTCCTTGGTTACGTCATCTCGGACCGCGGGTTTACAGATGGATCCTGCCAAGTTGTTCGGCTGTCTTGCAGTGGCCCCGGCCGGTGGGCCAACGAGCTATACCCAACGCTTCCCGGGCTTCTCGAATTTCTATCATCAGTTTATCCTGCATTATTCTCCTTGGTGGCACCTATCATTGCACTTGCGAAGAAGAACTCCAACCCTAGGCAGTGGCCACCAGAGGCCGAAAAGGCATTTGCTCAACTTTTGGGCAGCCTTCGCCTTGCGCCCCGTCCTGACCATGACTGATTCCGAGAAGCCATTCTTTCTGGAGGTGGATGCCTCCTCGGTCGGGGCTGGGCCCAAATTTTTACGCGAAGGGACCTAAAGGCAAGATGGTCACCTGTGCTTTCTTCTCCAAGACTTTCTCCCCTGCGAGAGAAAATTACAACCATCCGGAGACCGAGTGTTGCTGGCTACAGTAGCCCTAGAAAGTGGCGTTTATCTTCTGGAAGGCGCACGCTAACCCCCTCACCATTACTCTGACCATAAAAATCTTCAATACCTCCAATCGGCCCAACACCTCACCCACGTCAAGCCAGGTGGTCCCTGTTCTTCTCGCGCTTCAATTTCCAGATACATTTTCGGCCAGCAGAGAAGAACGTCAGGGCCGATGCACTTCCCGTGTCTCCGATGTGTTGGGTGAGGAGGGCACGCCCCAGCATATAATTTCCCCTGATCTCGGTGGCTCCAGTAGATCTGCGGGAAAGGTTCATCCAGGGAAGACTTATGTCCCGTCCTGCGCTCCGCAGGAGAATTTTGAAATGGGGACACTGTTCTCTTGTGGTGGTCACCCAGGGAGCACGCAAATCCTTCCTCCTAAACTCTCGTTTTTTATGGTGGCCAGAGCTTGCTAGGGACATCAAGGATTTCGTGAAGTCCTGCGTTACTTGTGCTTCTAACAAGACCCCCTCGCCACAAACCCGCGGGTTTGCTCCAGCCTCTGCCCATTCCCTAGGGCCCCTTGGACTCATGTGGCAATGGATTTTCGTTACGGATCTGCCTTTCCCCCTTCGGGCAACACGGTCATCTGGGTGGTCGCGGACCCCTTTTCGAAGATGGGCACTTTAATCCCGTTGCCAGGGCTGCCCATTGCCCCCAGTTGGCCCAGCCAGTTTTTTTCTCCACATCTTCCGCCTACACGGACTTCCGCAGCACATTGTCTCGGATCGGGGGGTCCAATTGGGGGTGAGGTTCTGGCGGGCCCTCTGCTCTCGGTTGCAGGTGAACCCCCGATTTCTCTTCCGCCTACCCACCCGCAGACGAACGGCCAAGTGGAGAGGATCAATCAGATCCTGGGGGGCTATTTAAAGACATTTTGTCTCGGCTCGACAGGAGACTGGGCCAGCTTGCTTCTTTGGGCGGAGTTTTTTCCTATAAAATCCCTGGGGGTCGGAATCCACTGGTACCTCGCCCTTTTTCATCGTCTATGGCCAGCATCCCCGCCCTCCATTTACCATTGTCTCCACCATCGAAGTGCCTTGGCAGCGGGATACTTTTGCCCAAGATATGGTGTCCTTTGGAAACAGACGCGCCAGTCTCTGCAGCATGCATCCGCACGCCATGAAGGTCCAAAACGGACAAGAATAGAAAACCCTCCCCAGGTTTTCGCCTGGCGACAAGGTCTGGCTATCCGGCCAGATATATCCGGGTTTAAGATCCCTCGTAAAAATTGGGGCCCCCGGTAGGGAGGACCATTTGAAGTACTCGCCGCATAAAACCCCGGCTCCCATCAAACTCCGGCCCCACCCAACAATGGTTTTCCCAAAACCCCCCCTTCCATTTTCCCCTTTTTTGAACCCTGTGGCCAAACCGTTTTTCCCAAGAGGACAAGCCTCCATTTTTCTAAGCGGAGGCCGCCAAATCTTCACTGTAAATGAGATCCTGACATGAAGACATCAAGGGAAAGGGCGGTTTTTCCTTTCTGGGGGGTTAAATCTTTGGGTGGGTACCACTTCGCGTCCGGAACCGTAACAATTGCATTTTTCTTTTTTACTTATTTTCCCAGCCTTTTTTGAATAAGCTGTACTCAAAACATGACCCGGGGCAAAAGTGTCAAAAATAATTTTAAAAACCCCCCTTGGAAAAAAGGGAAAAAAAAGAATCAAAGGGAGAAAATTTTTTAAAAATTTTTTATGAGAGATAAGACCGTGTTTGTGCGGATTGTTTTTTTCCTTTTTGGGTTCATTTTTAGGGACATATTTATTCATAATTTCAAATTAAACATTTTTCGGGCCAGAGTCAGAGTGCAAGGATTTTAAAATTTCACTCCACTAAATAATCTTGCACTAAATTTTTTCAGTAGGTTAAATTTGAGATAAAACCCAAAACCCCCAAACCATCCCACCCCCAGGTACACAACTTGTTAAATATAGATAAGTCCCCATCACACACCCCAAACATGGTCTTTAGAAACTGTATCAAAGGCAGAAAATATTTTAAGGAACCCATAAGTGAGCTTGTGCCGTGCTTCAAAACCTCAATTCCCTGCTCACAGTGTTTGCGGGGTGTGTCGTAGCTTCAGACCTTCTTTCCCAAAAGTGCCGGGTTTTTTTAAACTGGAAAAAAAGCAATGAAAAAAGGAATGGAAGCTCCCTGCTTGGCTTACTTTTTTTGTGCCGGGGACGAAATTTGTGTGTTGGCAGGGGGAAAGAAGGCGTTTTTTAAAAGGGGGAAAACCGAGGGTGGTTTTATTTTTTTTTTTTTTAAAAGGGGGAAATTTTAAAAACTATGGGGACCTATGTTGTATAACGGGGAATTTGTTACCTATTTGGGGGATTTTATAAGTTAGGGGCAAGATATAATCAAACCATCCCCCTTTAGGGGAACCTTTGCGTTTATAAACGGGCTAATTACCAATTACTGGGGGACCTAGGGCCCCCTTTTATAGGGGGGAATTAGTAATATACTGGGGGGACCTATCCCCACCTACCCGGTGGGGGGATCTAGTTTTATCCCTACTAATGGGCAAATTCCTAGGGGGGGCCCTTTGCCTCCAAACTAGGGAGGACATTTTATACCCCCAAAACATAGGGGGCCCTTATTTCTTAACCTATAATGGGGGGTAACCTTTTGCACCAAATCTGGGGACCCCTATGTTTTTACCCAATTTTGGGGGGGCCCTTTTATACCTCCCTTCCATTGGGGACCAGTTATCTACTAAAGGGATATTTACCTATCTATTAGGGGCACTATATACCTTCCATAGCTATTTGAAAGTGCCTATATATCAATAGCTACTAATTTAAACTTGGGTGACCTATATATCTACCTACATTACTGGGAGCTGGCCTATATATCTAACCTGTCTACTTTGAGGGGACCTATATACACCTATTCTCCATACTGTTGGAGGGGATCTTATGTACCTCATTTACCTACTGGGGACCTGTATAAGTGACTCCTCCTTCCTCACCCAGCTTTCCCATCAAGTTGCTGTGGAGGATGTAACATCACCATGATATGGATGGAAAAAAAAAAGCGAAAAAAACAAGAATATAGAACTGTTGGTGTCCTTAAAGTGGTTTTATCGCTACAAAGATCATGTCTCAGATTATGGGGACAGTAAAAATAAACACTTTTGTAACTGGTTTGCATTACCTCTGTCTCTTGGTTTAGCAGATATGAGCTTTTCTGTAAATCTGTATTCTGTTTCTGCTGATGCTGGTCGGGACACGCCCCTGGTTGGTTCCTGCCCCCTAAACACGCCCACTGCACTGTGATTGGCTGGCTGACATTTCATTCAGCCTGTTGGGATACGTCCCCAGACAGGAAACGTTCCGGCAACGCCCCCTCCGCTGTGATTGGCTGCCTGCACACTCTGTGTTTTCTACCCTCTGAGCTGTTAAAATTGATAGTGAAACCAGGGCAGTGTACACTCCTCACATGTCTCATTAGTTCAGGTTGTATGTATAACTGCATATAGCACAGCAAGGAGCTTGTAGAGTCAGCCTGAAGATCTGCAGACAAGAGAATATTGCAGAAGGCTGAGGAGCTGTCCTCTGCAGACATCCTTCTGCTTCTGCTGCCTCACCCAGAATGATGATGTCACAGGTCTTCAGTGAGGAGTGACACTCCTCCTGGGAGGGGAGACACGCCTGCTGAGATGAGAGACTCGCCCCTGGATTTCAAATTCAATCTCAGAGAATTAGTTGAAGAGCATGAACAGTTCAAACGATAAAACTCATTAAAGTTTAAATGTAACATTTCAGTAAGTGATGACAGACACAAAATATTTGGATGCAAAGACATCCATTTACCTATCCTTGTAAGTTTATACAGTCCAGTGTCAAAAGTTACACTCTGTCACTCTATATTTAGACAAAAATGTAAAACAAAAAAATTTCTATTCACACAAAATGGCAGTGGCTACACAGTCAAAGCAACACAACACTATGATGCAGATATGCAGCATCATATGATCCATGAATGTGATTGGAGGGGAAACTAGAGCTCTCACATCACTGGTGATGGTGAGGTTAATATGGGTTCATTTTCAATTTTAGCACAATGGGAGGTGAAAGGGAGGTTTTCAAAAGTCTCGGACAACGCCTTTAAAGGGGTTTTCTCGCTACAAAGATCATGACTCAGATTGTGGGGACAGTAAAAATAAGCACTTTTGTAATTAGGTTGCATCACCTAAGTCACTTAGTATAGTAGATATGAGTTTTTCTGTGCATCTGTTTTCTATTTCTGCTGCTGCTAGTCAGGACACGCCCCCTTTTCTGTGATAGGCTAGTCGGGACATGCCTCCAGACAGATTCCACCGTGGACACGCCCCCTGCACTGTGATTGGCTGACTGACATTTGATTCAGCCTTTTGGGATATGTCCCCAGCCAGGAAACGCCCAGCACACACCCCCTGTGCTGTGATTGGCTGCCTGAACACTCTGTGTTTACTCCCTTCAGAGCTGTTAAAACCGAAAATAAAACCAGCTATGTGAGAGAGCTGCTGGCGCTATACTGAGCTCCCAGCTCTAAGGTGAATGATCTGACTAATTACTGACTGTTTAACTCATAGATCCCCTCATATAACACAGTCTTATATCCTGTGTTCCCTCCATATAACGCAGTCTTATGTCCTGTGTTCCCTCCATATAACACAGTCATACAGTGTCCTGCCTGATAATAGAGGAGGAAGGGGGGAGGAGGAGGTGCAGTGTGCATTCCTCACATGTGTTTCATCAGTTCAGGCTGTGTGTATAACTGGTTATACCACAGCAAGGAGCTTGTGGAGCCTGGAGATGAAGGCTCTGCAGTCACAAGAGAACACTGCAGGAGGCTGCATAGCTGTCCTCACCAGACAACCTTCCCCTTCTACTGTAAATACAGAATGATGTCACACTCTCTTCAGTGAGGAGAGACACACCTCCTGGCAGGAGAGACACGCCTGCTGAGAGGAGAGACTCGCCCCTGGATTTCAAATTCAATCTCATAGAATTAGCTGAAGAGCACGAACACTTCAGACGATAAAACCCCTTTAAGTCCTCATGTGCTCCAATGGTGATGCTCCAATGAATCCTGACTAGTACTGCAGTCAGTGATTAGTTGCAGTGGTTGCATGCAGGTATAGATATCTTTGCTACTGTCATGTGAACAAATGCAAAAGAGAAAAATGGAGGCAGCACTACAGTCACCTTGTAATTTATTCACCCATGTCCATACATGCATGGCTTGGAAATGATCCTAATGAAGGGCTAAATCTTTGCATGTATAGACATATATTGCATGTATTGAATATATCCCAAGGCTTTTTCTTGGATTTAATGTAGTGCTGCCTCCATTTTTCGCTTTTGTTCTTTTGGAACCACTGAAGGCTGGTTCTGGAAGCATGCACACTATAGATTTTTTTCATATTTGATGGTGCTGTACCCTTTGTTTATTGTTTGATCATTTGAACAAAGACTGTCAGAGGACCATTAGAGCCCCAGCATTGGAGCAGTGTTGTATTTTCATGTATTCTGTAGCCATTTTTAACATCTGGACAATAACTTTTTTTGCAACTGAGCACCTAAAATAAAAACCAACATTGATTACCTTCTCATATGACAGTACGGGAAAGTCAAACTGAGGAAAAAAATGTGTGTCACGGATGCCCCTGTGACCCTCGTTCCCTTGCCTGTCCCACAAGTCACTTACCCGACCACGCTCCTGCTGCAGCCTCTGTACCGCGGCGCGCGCGGCCCCACTCCCTAGGGCGCACGCGCTCCGGCAGTGTTAAATTTAAAGGGCCAGCGCACTGGTAATTGGCTATTGCCGGTCGCTGCCCCTATTTAAGCCTGCCTCTTCATAGTTACCTCGCCGGATCTTTAGTGCCCTTAGCCTATTGAGAAAGCATTCCTTAGCCTTGTTCTGATTACCGTGTACCGAACCGTTTGCTTCCGTCCTATGACCACGAATCTTGCCGTCTGCCCTGACCTTCTGCCTATCCACGACCTCGAACCATAGCCGCCTGTCCAGACCTTCTGCCTGTCCCCGACTATGAGCCTGCCTACCGATTTTGTACCACGCTACACCTCGGCTGCCTCCGCAAGTAAGTCATGTCAGGGGTAGCGACCTGGTAGACTCCTGCCGCAGCAAGTCCATCCCGCTTTGCGGCAGGCTCTGGTGAAAACCGGGACCTACTTAGATTCCGCTCCCTGGCCATCGCTTGCGGTGGTCCAGAGGATCCACTACCTCTGACCGTGACAATGTGTTTTAGAGCAAATCTTTATTCTTCATACATTGCAGCTTATGACCTTCATTACCTTTAATAGCTGGTGACGGTGACAAATATTATGCAGTAGCTGTACAGTGATGCTTACCTCCCAGCAGGACTGCCACTTCCTTCATCCCCTTCATGCTGTTCGTTTTTATTTCTTGGTACAGGAGTCTGTATCATTTCTGAAGCTAAAGGGTCAATGTCATTGTCTTCACGTCCCACCCATTCTCCAATGACGCAGGGTCTCAAAAGTGAGGAGTTGAATGCTCTTGTGTCCTGAAGATACAAAAAATGGAGGACCTACTTCAGTGATGTGCATGAAATCATTAAAAGCAAGTATATTAAAAAGGATTTACAGCTCTCAAAAATAGGTCTCAAAATAAGCACTCCATTTTCCATGTAAAAGAGGTATATTCCTTGCAAGGATTGTACCGTTTTTTTAGTATCAGGGTTATTTACAGTTGCAGACACTATTGCTCTGATTAAAGAAACACAATTATTTAATCCCACCGCTGCCACCAATTTTTCACTGACAGACTGCTCTTCACCTCTGTGACTTGGATGTCACCATAAGGTGTAGACACCACTCAATCTCACTCACCCCTCACTTAGGCTACAACTTCAGAAAAATACCTACCCCAAACAAGCCACATACACACAGACACCAATGCTGTCAACGAATTACAGTATACCTAACAAAGATAATTAGGTTCTTTATGGCAAAAAAAGCAAGGTTATTAAAGCTTTAGGTTACAGAAGGGGCTTTATAGTTACAAAAATACACAGATAATGGACATGAAGAAATTGTTCAGAAACCATTATTAAAATAAAAAAGGAGAAAAAGAAACAGAAAAGTCAAATACTTATTGAGTCTATCTTGTACAGTCATTATGCATTATGCCATAAATGAGATGGAATAGCTTTTTAAGTGATCTGCTCTGTAATGCTAACAGTGGGCACCTGGCCATACAGACGACATTCAAGACACAAGAGAGGAGCTAGCTGGTTTAGACAGATGCACTTGTAAAAAATTTTCAAGAAAGTCAACAACCCATTTATTAAAGGGTTTGTCCACTTCCTATAAAAATAATACAGGCAGCCCATGAGGCACCCCCAAAAAAACCTTATATTCTCCTTTCTCCAATCCCTGCAATGCGTCTCCCCCCCCCCCCTCCATCTTCTGTTAAGACTCCGTCACTCCTGAACGGGGACATCACTTCTGCGGCCACTGATTAGTACCACTCTTTACATCTTTACACACACTTACATCTCTATTCGAAAGTGAACAGCTCCGACGCTGATGTACTGTATATAGAGATACATGACTGCTGCAATCAGCGGCTGCAGCGGTGACGTCCTTGTTCGGAACTGGCAGAGTGTCAACAAAAAACCGAGCAGATGCAGCGATGGAACCAGGGACCAGAGGAAGGTAAGTATAAGGGCATGTTCGCACAGTGTTTTAGATCCGAAAAATGCATTCAAAATTGCTGCATAAATAGCATCCATAATGCATCCAACATACATCCTACATGCAGGTGCGTGTTTGGATGCATTTTGGCTGCAGCAGGAACGCAACGTATAGTTTTAAATAGGGCGTCTGCTGCGTCAAACAGATTAAGAATTGACATGACAATTCTTTGAATGGATCTGAAAGACGGATTAAAAAGACGCATGTAGAACACGCAGCGATCACTTGTCTCAATGCCGATGCATGTTCTACATTTAAAGCAATGTAAATCACACTGCATATCTAAAAATGGATCCAGAATTGGATCCAACACGCTGTGTAAACATACCCTAACTTTTTGATTTTACGCAAGCTCCATGAGCTGCTTGCATTATTTTTTATAGAAGGTGGACAAAACCTTTCACTGCATATAATAGTCCCATTTAGCTTGTTAAAATGTATTTTAAAATATGTGATGAGGTGTCCCTATAACTAGGCCTGAAGGCCTAGAACTTCAACTTATCTCATCTAGATAACTATCATGTTACCCAGTCTTTGGATGTAGTTGCAGGATCAGGCTGTGGATAATGTTCCTATCTACTGTCTTGAAATTATCCCAGGACTTGTTTTATCAATAAAGAATCATCTCTTAGAGGTGTACATACATTGTCAAGTACGGTCATAATAACGGCAAATAAAATGTAAAAAAAACGGTGTTTCATCCTATGTAATTATTACCTGTTCCAATTCATCTGAAACAGCAATACCTGCAAAAATAAATGTAGAAATGTAATTAAACATAAGTTTTCCTTTGTTGGTAATAAACATTTATTATAGAATTAACTCTAAAGAAAATATGTCCATTGTAAAACTGCACCAACCTACTGGGGGGCCCTATATACCTACCTTCCTATAGTGGGACCTATATACCTACCTATTAGGGGGGACTATATACTTTCCTAACTATTGAAAGTGCTTATATATCAATAGCTACTAACTTACTTGGGGACCTATATCTACCTACATACTGGGAGCAGACCTATATATCTACCTATCTACTTTGAGGGGACCTATATACACCTATCTCCATACTGTTGTGGGAATCTATATACCTCCTTACCTACTGGGGACCTATATAGGAATGATGGGTGACTTCTCCTTCCTCACAACAGGCAACCAGCTTTCCTATCATAGAAAAGCAGGTTGCTGTGGAGGATGTAACATTGCCATTATTTGGATGATGGAGAAAAGGTAAAAAAGGCAAAAAAACAAGAGTATTGAACTGTTGGTGTCCTTAAATGTTAATTTAACATTTCAGTAAGTGATGACAGATACTAAATATTTGGATGCAAAGACATCTATCTACCCATCCTCGTAAGTTTATACAATCCAGTGTCAAAAGTCACACTCTGTCACTCTCTATTAAAGGAGTTGTCTCACTACAGGCTTTCAGCCTACTTCAATGTGTCTGGCAGCAAAGGATTATTTAATACAGGGGAGTGCTTCTTGTCTGCCTTTTCTCCTCCCTCTTCCCCCTCCCCTCAGCACACAGAAAGCTCTCCTCTATAACTTCTATACAGCAGGGGGAAGGCGAGGGGGTTTGCTGCCAGAGTTAACCCTGTGTGTGCCTGCCTAGGTCTGTTGCAGGCTGCTGGATCAGCTGCACTGTCAGCTCCACGGAGACAGGAAAGGGCTGATCTATGAGTGTGGAGAGGTCGGTGAAGCTGTGTATGCTAATAGCAGAGCAGGGGGGATATAAGTGTTCCTATACCCCCTGCATAGCATACAAATCTCCACATCTCAAGCAACAACAAACAAACCCTGTCAGAACAGACACAGGGCAGCTGTGAAGTGTGTTACTATACTCAGGATGTGTCACTAATACAGCAGAGCATGAACCGTTCACGTCCCCCTGATCTGTTCTATTAGTATAGTCAGAGCTCCATAGACACATCATGATTATAGTAACACTTCATTGCTGTCACATCTACTGATTACAGATCAGCCTCATCTTGCTTCCTCAATCTTTTGTAGAGAGCAGGAGGGAGCAGGCACACAAGGGTTAATCCAGCTACACAGACACAGAAGCCAGAGCCCTCCCCCTCCTTTCCCTACAGAAGCTTTACTGTGGGGGAGGGCTCTGTGCTCTGACCTTTGTATTCAGAAACGGATGAGTCATCGCACTGACAGCCAGTGAGATAAAGATCAACAGGTCAGCTGCTAGAGGGATTTCAGGAGCTGATGCACTACTACTAACAGGGATAACTCAAAATCAGTAGGACATTTGTAATGAACATATATTGCAAAGCTGCTTGTTTTTTAAAGATCTTTTAATTAAAACACAATCATTGTAGCGAGACAACCCCTTTAAGCCAAAAATGTAAAACAAAAAATTGCTATTCACACAAAATGGCAGTGGCTACACAATCAAAGCAACATAAGACAGATCTCCTGCCTGAGTGGCACTGTCATGACATGGGTGTCTTAAGGGGTTATGCAGCATGATATGATCCATGAATGTGATTGGAGAGGACAATCCAATTTATACTGTTTTACCGTTACTGCACATGTGCTGAGCAATTAAACTCAAGAACATAATCATGAATGTACGAGGAGGCAGAAATTGGTAATTTTATCAATAAACAGAAACCACTTCTGTATACTGTATATACATATTTGGTATACACTTACTGCGTGACAGATTCTCCAGGGCTTTACCCAGTTTTTTGCTTTCTTGAAGGATGTGGTTTAACTCATCAAAATCTCGACTTTCTGGCTTTGTCCGCCAGTCCCATTTAGGGTGTTCAATAGATCTGGGCACTGAAAAAGAACAAAAAAATTCTATTGAAATACAATGCTCTGAAATTAAAAAAACATACAGGTAAAATTAATGTAGACCATATATTTAAAAAATACTAATAAGAATGAAACAGTGGCCCGCCGGGCCCCCATGACAGCATTATCTCCCGCCGTACAATACGTTTGTATTGTACGAGGGGAAAAGGGGGCGAAATCAATGTTTTCTATGAGAACTGGGGGTTACCGAAATGATTGGGGTGCATTTCACCGTATTAGAGGCCAGTACACCGCAATCGGGGCGAAATGCGCCCCAAAATGAGCCGTGTGGACATAGCCTTAGACTGTGCTCACATGTTACAGTGTTCTTCAAGTTTTAAAAAGAATTAAAAAACACTGTTTGGGGAAAAGAAACCCCAGTAGAAGCGTGAATTTTGAGGACATTGTGAAAAAAATCCCAAGAAAATTTTTATACCAGATGTGTTTCTGTATGAAATCCGAATTTCTGTAAAGTGGACCCTAATGCAACTCTTTGGCATTTCTATTACATTCTGTTTTGTACAGGCCTATAAATAGTAACAAGCATCAGGGCTCACATGGCTTAATTTCAGTGTAGGTATAAATGAATAGCATTAGTCTATCCAATCAAATAACATAAAGCCAGAGGTAAAGTCAGACAGGGATTGGAAATCGTTCAAGGGTCAAAATGACAAAAACACATAGGACGACATGTATGAACGCCCCATTCGCTCTATTTTTAAATAAGTGCACTCCAATATCAGGCGCATTACAAAGCGCCGCGGGCGCTTTGTAATGCGCCTGAGATAGGGGTGGCGGGGTGGCGTTGAAAAAAAAAACCCAAAGCTACACTTTATAGCTTCAGTATGGCAAAACCCAAGCACATTACGCTGGAACAGGTAAACATTTTAAAAAGGGGGTTTACCGAGCCAAAAGTGTTGCTTTGTAGCTAAAAAAGCCTAAATTTTATGCCCTGCAGTAGAACAGGTTATATTTCCACAAATTTACGTACTAAGCGCACATTAAATGGCGCCTGGGGTGAAATCATACTGCCCCCATATTTTCAATTTTTTTTTTTTCGTGGTGCAGCAATGGTGTGCCCTTCGTCGAAATTCCCATGAAATAAAAGATGAATTTAGTTTTTTTTATAGTAATGGCTTATAAAAAAAAAATAAAAAATATTTTATAATTATATTATTATTAATACAGTTTTATATATATATATATATACAGGCTGGACGGGGCGCGGGGGGCCCCGGGGAATCCCGGTGGGCCCCCCCGGCCCGTGTGGGCCCCGGAGGCAGTGCCGTCGCCCCCGGGCCCCGTTTCCCCATTCCCGGGGTACTAAACCCCCGGGGACCGCGTCCCGAGGCTCAGGCCCGGCCCGGGGTTGGGGAAATGTCCCCGAACCCCCGGGGTGGGGGTGTCAGGGGCACAGGGGGCCATGGGCTGCCTCCGTGTTCCGGAGGTGAATGCATTAGGCCTTGCTGCCGGGGGGGCCCCTTTATGCTGACGTAGGCGGGGGTGACGTCACTTCCCCGTGCGCCAGAGGACGGGAAGGAGGGCGGAAAGTCGGAGCGGCCGGGAGGGCAGGAGCCGGGCCGGTAAGTGGGGGTTTTGTTTTTTTTTTTTTGAAAAAATCTATTTAAAGGGGGCCCCTGACTACAAAGGGGCCCGGGGCTACTGAAGGGGGCCCCTGCACTCTAAAGGGGGGCCCCTGATTTCAAAAAGGGGGGCCCCGGGACTATCAAAAGGGGCCCCCGGCTACGCTAAAGGGGGGCCTGATACTCTAAAGGGGCCCCTGGTACGCTAAAGGGGGGCCCCCTGACTCTCTAAAGGGGCCCTGGTAGCTAAAGGGGGGGGCCCTGGACTACTCAAAAGGGGCCCCCTGGCTATGTAAGGGGGGCCCTGACTATCTAAAGGGGGGCCCCTGGCTATGAAGGGGGCCCCTGATTCAAAAAGGGGGGCCCCCGACTTAAAAAGGGGGGCCTTGACTTCTAAAGGGGGGCTGTTCAAAAAAAGGGGGGCCTTTTGACTTCTAAAGGGGGGCCCGGTCTGAATGGGGGCCTTGGTATCTAAAGGGGGGCAAAGGCTAATAAAGGGGGGCCATGGCACACTAACGGGGCCCTGACAACATAAACGGGGGCCCTGACTAATAAATGGGGGCCCTGACTAACTTGGGGGCCCTGATAATAGGGGGGGGTGGCTACAAAGGGGCCCTGGCTACGCTAAAGGGGGGCCTGGCTACCTAAGGGGGGGCCCTGGCTACTGTAAAGGGGGGCCCTGGCTGCTAAAGGGGGGGCCTGGTCCCAAAAGGGGGCCATGGTACTTAAAGGGGGGCCCCTTACTTTAAGGGGGGCCCTGGCTCGTAAGGGGGCCTGGCTCCCGAAGGGGGCCGGTCTCTAAGGGGGGCCCTGCTATCTAAAGGGGCCCCTGGCTACGCAAAAGGGGGGGCCCTGACTACTCAAAAGGGGGGGCCCCTGGTTTGAAAAGGGGGGGCCTGGCTACTGTAAAGGGGGGCCCTGGTACTCTGAGGGGGGCCCTGGCTACGCTAAGGGGGCCCGGGATACTTAAAGGGGGCCCCGGGATAAAGGGGGCCCTGATTTTAAAAGGGGGGCCCTGGCTACTCTAAAGGGGGGCCCTGGCTTCTCTAAAGAGGGGCCCTGGTACTGAAAAGGGGGGGCCCGGGTTTTTTTAAAAAGGGGCCCTGGTTAACAAAAGGGGGGCAATGGTAAAAAAGGGGGGCCCCCGGGAAACTAAGGGGGCCCTGCTACATAAAGGGGGGCCCCCCTGAAAAAAAGGGGGGCCCTGACTAATATGGGGGCCCTGATAACTATGGGGGCCCTGGCTAAAAGGGGCCCTGGTACCCGGGGGCTATCAAGGGGGGGGGGGGGGCCGGTACTCTAAAGGGGGGATGGCTACTTAAAGGGGGGCCGGCTACCTAAAGGGGGCCCCTGGTACAAAGGGGGGCCTGATTTTAAAGGGGGGGGGGCCCCTGACTTTAAAGGGGGGCCTTGATTCTAAAGGGGGGGCCCGGTATTTTAAAAGGGGGACGGCATGTAAAGGGGGCCCCTGGTGCCCGAAGGGGGCCCGGGCTGTTGAAGGGGGGCCCTGGCCCTCTAAAGGGGGGGCCCCTGGTACTCAAAAGGGGGCCTGGCAAACAAAGGGGGCCCTGGCTACTAAAGGGGGCCTGGTACAAAAGGGGCCCCGACTACCTACACACTTGTAAAGGGGGCCCCCCTAACTACCTGTATCTCCTAGAGGGACCCTGTCTGTTATCCTAAAGGAGGCTTTAACTGCTGTTACTACAAAAAGGGGGTCCCTAAATGGTTGAAGCCCATATAAAAAGGGGACCCTTACACCTACAGTTACCTAACTGGGGGCCACCAAATAACTGTAGCCCCATCAAATTGCAATGGGGCCTGTTTTTTAGGGGGGTTTTTTACCCCCCCCGTGGTAGGGAGCCACCCCTATGGGGTGGCCTACAACTTACCCCGCGGAGTTACCTCCCAAATAGGGGGGGTATAAAAATTACTGGGGTCTTGCCTATTTGCCTTTTTTCCTACCCAGGGGGCTTTCCTACCTCTGGTAATATAACTGAGGGGCAGCCCATGTTTTGTATTATTCCCGCGGGTTAGTCCTTCCCCCCCCCCCCAAACCCCCTTGGATACTAGGCTTAAGTTATGGCTTGTACCCCCTTCCCACCCTGGGCAGTTTGTACAAAAAATGGGAATAGGGAAAGAGATGCGGAAAATTGAGGATTTAAGATATTTTTGTGTAAATTTTTGCAGGGTGAGTGGTGGCCCGGGACAAGTTCAAAGGCGGTGTGGAACGGATGCAGAGGGGAAAAAAGGGAAAAGAACGACTCATAAAGAAGAGAAAACTCCTCAGTAGGAGTTCCGGTGGTCCCCTTTTTTCAGGGGTTATTTTTTTCTATATTGGATCGTGCTTATTAAATGTAATGTGATGGGTTACCCCTTCCTTTAAGGGGGGTGGTGGTTTTCCCGATTTTCTATTTGGGTTCTTTGGGGGGGGTTTACCCGAGCCGTTTTCTGCCTCTATGTGGGGCTCTATATTTGGGGTGTTGTAGGTTATACCTGAGCGGTGTTGCCCCTATGTTTGGGCTCTATATGGTGGTGTTGTAGGTTTTAATCAGTGGTGTCGACCTCCTGTGGTTTTATGGGAGTGTTGTAGGGTTTTTTTGGCATTAGTATAGTGGCAGGTTTTTATGTGTCCCCGATTGTAAGAGTGAGGAAAAAACCCCAAAACCCGTGATAGGGTTCACTTTCTTTCTTGTGGTGTTTATTTTAGAAAGGGGGTGGGTGCGTGACCAAGGGAAAAAGTGGGGGGATATTGTATTGGGTGGAGGGGTATTTTTTGGGTGGAAGGGGGAAAATTTGTTTGTGGGGGGGGGATATTTTATGTGGGTGGAGGGGGGATAGTGTTGTGGGTGGGGGGGATTTGTATGTGGGTGGAGGGGGATTTGTATGTGGGGGAGGGGTATTGTATGTGGGTGGAGGGAGAATTTTTGGGGGGTTTTTTTTGTGGGTGGAGGGGGTAAGGGGGGGGGGGGGGAAAATTTTATGGGGGTGGAGGGGAAGATTTTGGGGGGATTTTTTGGGTGGAGGGGGTTTGTATGGGGGGGGGTTTTTGGGGGGAGGGGGATATTTTATGTGGGTGGAGGGGGGATGGGTATTTTTTTTTGGGGGGGGGGGTATTGTTGTGGGGGGAAAGGGGGTACTGTATGTGGGTGGAGGGGGATATTGTTTGGGGGGAAGGGGGGTATTGTTGTGGGGGGGAGGGGGATATTGGGTTATGGGGGGAGGGGGTTTGTTGTGGGGGGAAGGGGATACTTATGTGGGTGGAGGGGGGGGTATTGTATTTTTGGGGGAAAAGGGGGGGGGGGGGGGTTTGTTTGGGGGAGGGGGGATAATGTAGGTGGGGGGGGGGGGATAGTTTGTGTGGGGGATGGGGGGTATTGTATGGGGGGAGGGGGATATTGTATGTGGGTGGGGGTTTTGAGGGGGGATATTGTATGTAAAGGGGGTGGGGTGGAGGGGATTTGTTGTGGGTGGGGGGGATATTGTAGTGGGGGGCGGGGGATATTGTATGTGGGTGGAGGGGGATATTGTAGGGGGGGGGGGGGGGTGGGGGGGGTATTTTTGTGGGTGGGGGGGGATATTGTATGTGGGTGGGGGGTTTTTGGGGGGGGGGTTTTTGTATTGGGTGGAGGGGGATATTGTTGTGGGTGGGGGGGAGTTGGGGGGGGTTTGTATTGGGTGGAGGGGGGTAGTGTTGTGGGGGGGAAGGGGATATTGTATGTGGGTGGAGGGGGATATTGTATGTGGGTGGGGGGGTATTGTTGTGGGGGAGGGGAATTGTATGTGGGTGGAGGGGGTATTGAGTGGGTGGAGGGGGGGATATTGTATGTGGGTGGAGGGGGAATTTTATGTGGGGGGAGGGGTATTGTTTGTGGGTGGGGGGATATTGTAGTGGGTGGGGGGGATAGTATGTGGGTGGGGGGGATTTGTTTGTGGGTGGGGGATATATTTTTGTGGGTGGAGGGGGATTTGTTGTGGGTGGAGGGGGTATTTTATGGGGTGGAGGGGGTATGGATGGAGTATTTGCCTGTGTCTATGATTGTTGATGACAAAATTGACTTCTTGTATTGTATACACAATACAGTTCTGTTTTGACACTGTATTATGTGGTAAAAATGGGGCTTATGTCCGGAAGGGGTTAAAAATTTTTATGTACAGTAGGGTGGGCCCCCCCGGGTAATCCCCCGTGGGCCCCCCCACCCCCCAGTCGAAATTTTTAATATATATTTCGTGACCACAGACAAATTGCTCATTTTAAATACAGTGAACTCCTTGAAATCAAAACCCCTAATAAATAGAGCAACTGCTTTTTTTCTTTCAATTCCACCCCACAAAGAATTTTTGGTTTTGGTTTCAATACATTATCAATGCATTGTATGGTACAGGAAATGGTGAAATACAACTGGTCACACAAAAACAAAACCCCCAAACATGGCCCAAAAGAAAAAAAGCTTGGAAGGCAAGGACAAAAATAACACAGCAAAATCATTTACGCGGAAGGGGGTTAAGTCACAATTGGCCCCGTTCACCGGTTATTTGTCCCCGGATTTGGGGCCGTACCCGCGCCCGGATTTGGTGCAGTACGGCGCCAATCCCTCGGAGTTAAATTTCGGTTATCCCTGCTCTATAGAGAAAAGTGGATTCCCTCGCTCCTCCCGCTCGTGAAACCGCTGCGGGGGGAGAAAGGGAATGACATTTTTTTCGGGCGGACGCGCCGTAGATAATGAAGTCTATGGGGTAGGGGGGCGGGCCCCGCCCCCGCTCCGGCCCCCCCCCCGTCCCCCCCATTATTTATGCGGATTTGCGAGCGCAATCCGGCTCAAATGGTGAAAAAACCCCTGTGAACCGGGCCCTTTGGGCAAATACAATCCAACTAAACTAATAACCGTTGTATGGTTCATTTATTTTATAGACCACACTGAGTAAACATCAACAGTGAAAGGAGAGGTAAGTCAGCCCATGAATTTAAGAACCTGTAGGTCCCCCTTTAGCAGTAGATACTTCCAACAAACACTTCCTGTAGATGTAGATAACATATACAAAGTGTTGAAGAATAATTTTTTTTATTCTCTCCCCAAAGAGGCCCTAAAGGCGCCAAGCAGCCCCAAACATAATGATCTCTATACCATGCTTCAAGATTAGGAAACGTTTTTATATTGGTGTGCAGTGTTCTTCCTCCATATTGTTTTGCACTTGTGCTAACAAGTACCACTTTTTGTCTTCTCTGCCCATAGAACATTTTCTGAGAAGCATTATGAAACAGTCAGGTTGCCTTGAAAAAACTTAAAAGATAGGCCATGGTGTTTTTTTGGCCAGCAGTGGCTTCCTTCATGATTTCCTTCCATCATTCCTGTTTAGGGTTTTCCTAATAGAGGAAACTTTGCAGTTTGTTGTTTTATGCAGTTTTTTTGCTGTTACCTGGGGGTTCTTTCTCACTTCTTCCAGGAATGTCCATTGTGCAGTTAAAGTAATCTCAACAGGACACGTACTAGTAGGAAGAAGAACAACAGTCCTCAATTGTATCCATTTGTAGATTATTTGGCTAATTGTGAATGGATACCCAGATCTTTGGCAAGGTTTCTGTAGACTTTTTCAGCTTCATACACCTCTAGAACAAATCTTCTAAAATTATCTAAAAAATTTTTTTGCATGAATACATAGTTCACACAATGTTTATTGATTACATCAAATGTATACGTTTTGATACCCAAAAACAGTATTGTAAGGTATTGCCTGACGTATCCCTAGACTATAAGGCTCTGTCTACACTGCACAGAAAAACGTCCATTTTTTCAGCGTTTTTATTTTTCTAAAAACGCTGGAAAAAACGACTGTAATCATCTCCCATAGACTCTAATGTAAAACCCTCCTGCTGTCTACACTGAGCTTCTTTTTTCTGCTCGTTTTTTTTACTAGTCGTATTTTGCAACATGTTCTAAAAAACGCCAGTACAGGGCAGAAAATTTACTACAGGAGTCTATGTAAAGCGCGGACGTCTTTTGGCGCGTTTTTTGCCGCGATTTTTCACTGAAAACCCTCCCAGAGACCCAAGTTACACCTATAATGGGTGGTAACAAAGGTTAATCCTTTTTGCATACAATGTTCTTATGTCTCCTTTTTTGTACCTTTTGTAATAAAATGATCATGCTTTGGTCGCTAACGAGTTTTGCGCAATTCATATTTTTTTCGCTAAAAATACGTTTTTTACAGATTTTAGCTTCAGAATCAGTTTTTTTTTTACAGATTTTGATGCTAAAATCCTTTTCTAAACATATTGTGGCGCTAATAAAGTTATCTCGCTACTGACGCTGAAAATAAATTTTTTAATGATTTTGGCGCCAGAATCCGTTTTTTTACGGATTTTGGTGAAAATCCTTTTCTTAACATATTTTGGCGCTAATAAAGTTATCTCGCTTTTGAACGTCAGAAAATACGTTTTTTTTTACGGATTTTGGCACAAGAATCCGTTTTTTTACTTTTTTGGCACAAATTTTTTTTACAGATTTTGGCGCTAATAACGTTATCTCGCCTCTGACGCCAAAAATACGTTTTTTTACGGATTTTGGCACAAGAATCCGTTATTTTATGTTTTTTGGCACTAAAATATTTTTTTTTACAGATTTTGGCGCTAATAATAACGTTATCTCGCCTCTGACGCCAAAAATACTTTTTTTTACGGATTTTGGCGCAATAATCTGTTTTTTTTTTACGTTTTTTGGCACTAAAATATTTTTTTTTTACAGATTTTGCCGCTAATAACGTTATCTCGCTTCTGACGCCAAAAATACATTTTTTTTACGGATTTTGGCTCAAGAATCCGTTTTTTTACGTTTTTTGGAACTAAAAATAATTTTTTTTACATATTTTGCCGCTAATAACGTTATCTCGCCTCTGACGCCAAAAATACATTTTTTTTTACGTATTTTGGTGCAATAATCCGTTTTTTTATGTTTTTTGGCACTAAAATAATTTTTTTTACAGATTTTGGCGCTAATAATAACGTTATCTCGCCTCTGCTGACGCCAAAAAATACTTTTTTTTACGGATTTTGGCGCAATAATCGGTTTTTTTACGTTTTTTGGCACTAAAATATTTTTTTTTACAGATTTTGCCCGCTAATAACGTATCTCGCTTCTGACGCCAAAAAATACGGTTTTTGTACGGATTTTGGCACCAGAATCCATTTTTTTACCGATTTTTGGTGCAAAAATCTTTTCTTAACATATTTTGGCGCTAATAAAGTTATCTCGCTTCTGAAGCCAAAAACGGATTTGGCGCCAGAATCCGTTTTTTTGCGGATTTTGGTGCTAAAATCTTTTTCTTAACATATTTTGGTGCTAATAAAGTTTTCTCCCTTCTGACGCCAAAAATACGTTTTTTTACGGATTTTGGTGCCAGAATCATTTTTTTTACGGATTTTGGTGCTAAAATCCTTTTCTTAACATATTTTGGCGCTAATAAAGTTATCTCGCTTCTGTCACTAAAAAATACGTTTTTTACGGATTTCAGCGCCAGAATCCGTTTTTTTTTTTACGGATTTTGCCGCTAAGATCAATATCTTTAAAAATTTTGCCGCTAATAAAGTGATCTTGCTTCTGACACTAAAAATAGGTTTTTTTATGGAATTTGGCGCAATAATGCGTTTTTTTGGATTTTGTCGCTAAAATCCTTTTCTTTACAGATTTTGATGCTAATATAGTTATAGTGCTGTATGGAAAGATAATGTGCTTTTTTGTGGATTTTGGTGCAAGAATCTGGTTCAAAATTTAATAAAGTAGTTGCACGCAGCAGCACACAAAGGACAATGTGCTCAAAAGGGCTACAGTGATCTAAGGGTGCTTTCACACGGTGCGTTTTTGGTGCGTTTTTGATGCGTTTTTTTGGATGCGTTTTTGTGCAACAATGTATATCATTAATTGCTGTGTCTTTCTGCACAAAAAACGCATCCAAAAAACCGCATCAAAAACGCACCAAAAACGCACCGTGTGAAAGCACCCTAAAGGAAGTGACTACTTAACATGTTAACTCCACCTGTAGGGTGTAGTTTACATCCAATGGCTTAATTTGTGCATACATTAAAAAGCAGAGCAAAGACGCTCCAAAAAAACGAAAAACGCGCCAAAAAACGGCCGTTTTTTCAGCTGCTTTTGACAGGCAGTGGACAGAAAACTCAGTTTCATGAACGTTTTTAGTAATTCGTTTTCAGGCCGTTTTTTGTCCACTGCAGTGTAGACATAGCCTTACAATTTCATGTCCCGCAAAAAAAAAAAACGTATGCGATAGCATCCCTTTTTTTTGCATTGAAGTCAATGAGCGATGTATGCAAACGTAATGGTATATTGTTGCTTGCTTTTAACGTATACGTTATTCTATTTAAATCACAAAATTTTATTGACTAGAACAGACTTTTGACTAAAAACATATACATTTTTTATTTAAAAAAGATACAAAAATATGCAAACATATTCCTATATGGTGGACAAATACATTTAAAAACCATACAAGCACAGTCAAAAATGTATACATTTTGAAACTTTTTTTTAGCCATATGTTAAGAAAAAAAAACATATACCTATACTGTATGGTAAAAATGTTGTGTGAACCCACCTTAACCTTTCTTAAAGAGAAGAGATTTGTCAGTAATCATCATGCTTTGTGTGCCTTTATGTATTGGGCATGGCACATGTAACCACACACAAACACACACACACACACACACACACACACACGCGCACACACACACACACACACACACACACACCTCCTAAACTGTGGAGAAGTTATACTCTCTTTCTTCCTGCACTGTGAATGTTTACTCAGAGTGCTTGCTCAATAATCAACATGAAAAATTATATTGCTTGTGTGCTATTAGTCTGTGTTTGTCTATAATTGGGACTATCCGACCATAATTTGTTTGAAATTCAGGCAGTTCGAAAAAGTCTACTTACACTCAGGACTGAGAATCAGAACCAACTTCCTGTAAGTCAGACTGCAAAGTCTGTGCCTTTAACTAATTACTAACAGCAAGTTCACCCAGGGCAGCCTGCACTTATCAGTGTGCTCATTCAGTTACACAACAAACAGTTCTCTTTTATAAATATATTAATGACCTGCATCACCAGGAACATGATAATCTCAGTAGAAGCCACTTCACCGCACAGCGAATTCAGCTACTGGAAGCTGCCAGTATGAGCCAACTGGGAAAACGTTACCAAATAGCAGAAAGTGCTCATGACAAGCTTAGCTGTTCATGATAGTACTGATGGCTGCTTCAGCTTGAGCCCCTATAGAGCGGGACTTACCTCCACATAATCCTTGTTTGTTACAGTGTTGCAAATGGGTAAGGTAAATATATAGAATACTGTACAAGGAGCAGGAGACTATTTGGTGGACAAAGCAGGATACTTTAGAAATATACAGTATGCATATTTTGTACTCTCCACATGTATGCACCAGCATTTTGAAATAAAGAAGAGACATGGAGAGTGCTGTGGATTTTCTTCCTAATTGTTGGATTATATATGTACAAACTGGTTCTATAATAATCCACTGAGCACCTCCTATATATGATGACAATCACTGGAGTTTCTCTGGGACCCGCACATATCTCGAGAATGGGTCATGAAACTGTTGGCTTAGAATGGCAAGCCAATCACACCTGCGCACAATTATCCAATCTATTGTATGGGAGTTCAGAGTACAGATGAGTGTCGTGTTCGGCTATGCTTGGAACCCCCATAGAACAGAGTGGAGAATCGTTGCAAAGTGTGACTGGCTCTCTATTCTAAACACTTTGAGAGACCCATTTTCAATGACACATTTTCAAAGATGGGACCCGCATCTATCAGACTTTGAGGGTATATCCTATTGACATGTAATCAAAGTCTATTGTGAGAACAACTCTTGAAGGCCCAGTTCACATCTGCATCACAGGTTCCGTTCAGAGCCTTCATTGCAGATTCTGACAACAATGACAGCAAAAATAGCACAGCGGACACCACAATGGAGACTTGATGGACCCCACTGTAGTCATTACAGGGCCCCGGGGCAGCTGCTGTCAAGTCTGCTACCCTGGTAGTTCTGCTCCTGCCGGCAATGAACATAACAGTTCATTGCCGGCAGGCGCGGGGCTGCAGGGCCTGGTGCATACTGCCTCTGAACGCCCGGGCCCTTTGGCCCGAGCGTCCAAAGACAGGACTGCCCGGTGTTAGCAGAGCGGATCACAGCCAACACTCTGCTCTTCTAATCTGCTAGCAGGCGCCGGCCCACAGAGGTGATGTGGGTGACACGATGATGTCATATCAATGCGTCGCCTGCACCGAGCACAGGCTGACCGGGAGCTGAGCTGATCGCATCAAGGGAGCATGGAGCAGGTGAGTAAGGGATTTCTTTTTTTTTTTACATAAAAGTAGCCTGCCTGGCTACCTACCAGACCCTGGCTACCTACCCGACCCTGCCTTGTACCTCCCTGCCCTGGTACCTACCTACCCGGTACCTCCCGACCGTGCCGGGTACCTACCTGACCCGGTTGTCCCTCCAACCACTATCTACCTACCTTCGGGTACCTCCCAGACCCTGTCTGGCTTTTTTCTTGACCCCTAAGTACCTGCCCCTTTGGGGCTATATATGCCCCCCTTTTTAGCCTACCTGCCCCCCCTATAGTCTACTGCCCTGCCGGTCCCAATATGACCCCCTTAAGTCCCTGACCCTGCCTTTCTCCTATATGCCCCCTATACCTACCTGACCCTCCCTGCTATAGACCACCTAAGCCTACCTAAACCCTTTGCCTGCCTGCATGACCCTCTATAGCCTACCTGAACCCCGCCTGCCTTGTGGCCCCCAACCATGGGTGAACCCCCTCTCCCACCCTTGGGGAAATTTTTTTAAGAGGGGGGGGCAGGAATTGAGGTGATGGAAAAATCAGGATTCTAAGATATTTGTGTCTAAATATGATGAGCGGTGGCCGGGAGAAGTCATCATGGCAGTGTGGATTGGATACAAAAGAGAAAGTCAAAAGTCCGTCGAGAAATGTACCCGTGATCTCAGATGTCAAGTCCACATATTACCACTATTGGGCCCGTGTGGTGGTAATACAGTTGTAGGGCACCCGTGTACACTGGGGATCTAACCCTGAGGAGGTAAATACGTCTGTGGGACCTTTTTACACTGGTATATACCACTATATGGTCAAATATGGCGTTAATATAGGTCTTTTTTATATACAGATCTTTATTCAGTAATATTGTAGGGGTATTATTCAGTCATTGTTTGATGGTAATTTGTGGTTGTGTTCTTGCGGTATAATAAGGTCCAATGTAGTAGCCCTATTGGTATAGTGGGATTTGTCTGATAGCGGTATGATGGTAAAATCTATGGTGAGGTGTTCACTCCTCATATTATCTAGTGATTGCATGATCTAAGAGGTCCTGGTAAATGTTCGTGGTCAGGGGCCCAGGCTTCTCTAGTTACGCCCCTGGGTGTAGCCCCGTACATACATGTCGCCCTATGTCTCAGAATCTGTTCTACTGTCAGGATTTATTCATAAGGGTGAATTCACATAGCATATAGCAGCACGTACCTGTGTGCACTGCTAGAGGTCTGCTGTTGAATGTACGAGCTGGCCAGTGTGAACTTTCAACAGCGCTACGGCCCGGCCTCATATACTTTCCCTGATGTGTACTAGCCTGAAAGAAGTGAAAGGTCACTTCTTTTTACAGGCACGTACTGTGTGCCCTGGAATATGCTGGAAAACCATAGCACTTGGTAGTGCTATGATTTTACCATATTTGCCAGGCGTACTTTCAGCGCATTGCAGTGCAATTTCACCCCAAGTAAACCCCGCAAGTACAATAAAATTATAGCATTCATTGAGTGCTATAATTTTCAGACATATTAACCCATGTGTACTGAATGCCTGGAGAAAGAAGTGACAAGCCGGTGAAAGTGAAAGTCAGTAGGGGCGCTGTTGAAAGAACAAAGCGCTTACTTTCAAACAGCTGGCTTGTAGGGGCACACACAGGTATGCACCATTATACGCTGTGTTAACATACCTGTCACGGACGCCCCTGCGACCACTGCCCCGGGTCGCAGGCGCGTCCGTGCCCCTGCTCCCAGCGGAGCCCCGTCCCGCTCGTATGGTTTGGGGTCCGTTCACGTCCCTGTCCCCGCCGGCACCCACTTACCCGGCCATGCTCCTGCTCAGTCAGTCTCGGTCCCCCGGTGCGTGGCTCCGCCCCTAGGGCGCGCGCGCACCGGCAGTTTGAAATTTAAAGGGGCAGTGCAACGGTAATTGGTAAATGCATGGCACGGCTCCTATTTAGTACGGCCTCTTCCTGGCGGCCCTTGCCGGATCCTTTGTGTATCTTCCCTTGGTGAAAGCGTTCCAGAGTGTTCTTGTCTTGCCATACCGTGTACCGACCGCCAGCTTACGTTTACCGACCACGAACCTTGCCGCTTGCCCTGACATCCTGCCTGTTTACGTTCACGAGCCTCAGCTGCCTGCCCTGACCTCCTGCCTGTCCCCAACTACGAGCCTGCTCGCCGATCCTGTACCTCGCCTGCCCTTGGCCGCCACCGCAGGCAAGCCCCGCCAGTGGTAGTGACCTGGTGGACTCCCGCCGCAGCAAGACCATCCCGCTTTGCGGCGGGCCTCTGGTGAATACCGGGACCCATTAGACTCCACCCCCCTGGTGTGGGTTAAGCCATGCCTGCGGTGGTCCAGAGGATCCACCTCCAGACCATTACAATACCCTTACAGTCTGTGGGGAAAAAATTGAAAAAGGAATCCAGTGTATTATTAAACAGGGAAAAGCAGGTGGATAGGCCAGGGTTACAGCAGAGCCTATTCAAGGTCCCTAAAATAGTAAAATAGTTGTTTCTTTTATACCTTTTTTTTCCCAAACCCCTAAGCTTTAGTATGGCACACATAGCCTTATCTTATTGACACTTTATAGCTTTGAAAACTGTCCTGTGACCTCTTATAGTAAGTTTATCATTTATTTATACTGTATTTTAGTTACAGGGTTTCTCAGGGTCATTTAATAACCGAGAATAAACAGAATATGGAGGCACCAAATTTGCTTACTCTGCATAGTACTCAGCAAGCACAGAAACAAATGACCTCTCGCTGGCACCTCAGGCTGTCAGACACCCCTGCTTTTCTCTTGCAGCTGCAGAAATTTTTTATGCAGTTTCTAAATCCAAGGTCAGTCTTAAGCTTCTTAAGACATGGACTTAATCCATCTCTGCAACCGATGAGTAATTAGTAGACCATGTAAAGGATACATTATTTATATACAGTTAGATCCATAAATATTTGGACACCGACACAAATTTCGTTTTTTGTGCCTGTTTACTGAAAAATATTAAAGTTTAGTTATAAAATGGGATGGACAAAAAGCCCCAGACTTTCCGCTTTCATTTGAGGGTATCCACATTAAAATTGGGTGAAGGGTTTAGGAGTTTCAGCCCGTTAATATGTGCCACCCTGTTTTTAAAGAGACCAAAAGTAATTGGACAATTTAAAATCATTGAAATTAAAAAATTTTAAATTTTCTAATATTGGGGGAAAACCTTTGTTGGCAATGACTCCCCTTTTTAGTCTTGAATTATGGACATTAAAAAAAACTCTGTGTTTCCCCTTTTTTCATGCTTGCCAGGCCTTTATGCAGCGGTTTTAGTTGCTATTTGTTTGTAGGCCTTTCTGTTTGGGTTTAGTTTTTTAAAAATGAAATGTGCTCAATTGGTTGAGATAGGTGTTTGACTTCCCCATTAAAGAATATTCAACTTTTTGCTTTAATATAGTACTGGGTTGCTTTGGTTTATTTTTTGGGGCATTGCCCAATCTGTTTGTGAAACGCTGACCAGTTTTGTGCTTTTGGTGGATTTGAGCCACAGTATGTCTCTAAATTACTCTCCGGTTGTAGTGATCTATTTTTTTTTTTTCCCCCCCCCCCAAAATTTTAAAACATTGGGGAAAAAAACTCTAAAAACCACACTTCTGAAGCATTCGGACAATTTTAAAAAGAGTTTCCCTCTAAAATATAAAAAAAAATTTTTGGGGGGAAAGCTTGGGATAGTATAATCCAAAAAATACCACTCATCGTAAAACCCGGCGGAGGAGTGTGAGGGGTTTGGGGCATGCATGATGCCAGGGGAAATGGGCCCTAGTAGATTTGGGCGAATTTCTCAAAAATTCGATTCGGTACTTCCCCAAATTTTTCCCGACAAATTTCGTTTCGGTCCGAATTACTTCGGCACAAATGCGTTAAAAAGCGGTATTTCCAGGCTGCCCAGAGCCGCAGGGTGCTGTAAAACGTTGTGCCATGCTTAAAATATGCAGAGGGAGCTTGGTTTGGTCTTCATCAATGTTGTTTTTAGTATGAACCACGGGACTGCGCCGTTTAGAAGTTTCCTAAAAAAATCCCCTGGGCACTTATGGGGGAAAAAATGACCAAAAAACTAAAGCGGGAAAATTAGCGATAAAGTAATGGCAGCAAAAAGCTGGAAAAAACAAAAACTGGGCCAGGGGCAACATTAGGACGAGGGGGGGGGGGGGTGGGGGAGGGGGGGGGGGGGGGGGGGCCGGCCCGGTGGGGGCCCCACCAGCATGAGGTAGACAGGGGCCCAATGACATCTGGAAGGGCAAAACAGTACCAGGCCGCAGGTGGAAATGACCAGTGTGGAGGTCACGGTGGGCAGATGAGGTCGGGCTTGGCAAATGAAAAAATTTGGAGCTGGAAAAAGGGAGTAGGCCAAAGAGTGGTACGGGGAACCCCCGTGTGGGGGGCCCACGGGGAGCAACAGCAGCGAAAAGGTAGACGTGGCCAATGACACGGGGGGGCGGGCGCAGCCCATCAGCAGCTGAGGTCGGGAAGTGGCCAAGGGAAAATTCTGGGGGGTGGCAAAAAAGGAGTAGGCCACAGTGTGGGGGGGCCGGCGCACCCAAACCCGGAGCGCTGAGGTCAGACAGGGGCCAATGACACAGTGTGGGGGCAGACGGGAGAAAACAGCAGCAGCAGAGGTCAGAGAGTGGCCAATGAATTTCTGCAGTGGCAAAAAGTATTGGCCCCAACAGGCGGCAAAAATGACTGAGAGGGGTCCGGCGGAGCAGCATGGGGTCAGGCGTGGCACAAGACAGAGAGGGAGGTGATGAAGGAGCAAAGGCATGAGGTCAGATGGGACAATGACTTTGGAGGTGGCAAAAAGTCGGGCCGGAGTGGCACAATGACACAGTGGGTGTCCGGCAACAGCAACAGCGCAGCGCTGGCACATGAGTGGACAATGACAGGGGTTGAGGTGGGGGGGCAATCCAGTCCCGGTAAAGACGGGGGTGGGGAAGATGGAGAAACTATCAGCAGATGTGTGGCTCAGGGGGGGCGGCATAGAATAGGGGGCTGGGGAGGTAGTTTGAACCCCAGATGACCCCTAAGGATTGGTTTGTGTGGAAATCCGGGCCCATCCACGCTGTTTTTTGGGCAAAGGTCGTGGGGTAACATTTCCCGTGGAAAAGGGGTTTCCCCTTGGGGTAACGATGGCCCCGCCGCATAAACACCCGCTCTGATGCCCCCCTACTGGGGGCGGACAATTTTCCCCACTGAAAACCGGAAAGTTGGGCCACAACCCGTTTGGCGAAGTAGCCAGGGATTTTAACTGGGGTGGCAGAGTGCTGCCCAAGTAGGCCAAAAATTTTTGGTTCGGGGAAAAGCCCCCGTTGCTGCTGCTGTGCTGGGACTGCCCCCTCACTAGGGGGTGAAAAAGCTGTATTGTGCTCCAGACTTAGGTTACTCTGGGGAGCTGGTATGCTCCCTACCCCCCACCTTCCCCCCACCCAGCCCGGCAGTAGTGTGAGCGCTGAGGAACCCCCGGTCAGACCTGTCAGGGGGGGGCGATGCGAATTAGGCAGCGGCCAACTTTTTGGAGGTTTCCCTTAGTATTTGGTTTGTCTTCCCTCTCAATGCTGGGAAAAAGGCTCCCTTTTTGGCCCGGGTGCGAGGGCCCATAGGGTGGAGGCCAGAAGTCATCCCCCTGCCGGATGCTGATATTCGGCTTACTGCCAGGCAAAATAAGCTGTGGGAATTGCAAAAGTGACCCCGAGGGGCTCCCTGCCTCCTTTTCCCATGTTACTGCCAGGGTGTTTGGGGAGTCATCTCCCCTCGTCTTCCTCATCTCCATCCACCTCCTCCGCTGCCCCTTGCTCCTTTTCCTTGCCCTGGGTGAAAATCCCTCATTTCACCAGACAATGCTTTGCCCCCAATGTCTCCTCTCCTCCCCCTCCATTTCAGTCCCCCGGCTCATGGGGCCACGAGAGTAGTCGCCACATCTCCGTCCCTGCCAGACGTTTTTTCGCATTTTTCCCAGGACATGAAGCAGGGAAGACGTTATTATCCCTTTGTTGGCAAATGCAAATAACGTGGCCTCCTCGAAGGGCCCTCAACAAAGGGGTGCCGATGGGGCCCCATGGCTGACATAAAAAGTTCAAGGGGGTACTTCTGTCTCCCTGGTCATAAAAAAAATGTTAATGGCCTTTCTTGTTCATCAGTCGGTCCAACTGTGCAGGGGGAAATTTCCCGCGGTGGAAAAGATATCAGGCTGTTGGGGGAGGCCGTTCTCCCGCTGCAACTCGAGGAGGGTGTTCTGGCTTTGTAAAAATGGAAAAAGTGCAGCACAGTTTCCCGGGCCATTTTCGAATTTTGAAGATCGGTGGAAGACTTAGGAACTTTTTTAAAACCCAGATTAACTGGCCATGCGGGCGCATGGCCACCCCTCCTCGGTGCAGCCGGGACCCCTTGTTCCCCCCATTGTCCGTCACCAGGGTTTCCCGATTTGCATTTGGCGCGGGGGGAAAGCCACACATGATTTTTTGCTGCATGAGCGGAGCATTTTCCTCCCCTTGTGACTTCTTTTTTCGCCGAGGCAATGGGTGTAGAACTGGTAAAAGCTGTCCCCTAAATTTTGGTAGATGGAGCAGAAATTGTGGGGGGCGAGTGGTGGGGGTGGTGGGGAGGGGAGGGGGGCATTGGGCAGGGCGCATTGAAAACGTGAGGAGAAAGGGGGTTTCCCCTGCCCAAAAATTGTTGGGTGTGCTGGGCAGGAAGCACATTCACCAGTGGGCCGAAAAGGACATGTACTGGCCTGACCGTAGTTAAAGCTCAGACGCCGCGTGCCGTGTACCTTGGAAAAAAACCCCATAAGCCAAGGTGACCCCCTTTTGTTTACATTTATGAAGTGCTTGTACTGCCTTTTTGGAAAAAAAATTACGGCTTGGAATCTCCATCTCGGTCGGCACAAGCCATTTTGTTCTTGAATGGTGCAGGTCACCTTTGGAAAAAGGGGGGACTGCAGTACCAAAAAACTTGGAAGGGCACGGTCGCTGCTGAAACCCTTTGGATGGGTTTGGGCGAACTGTTGCTTTTACAAACGCCTTTGAAGATGCTGGGCCCGAGTAGGAGGAACAGGAGATTGGCGGGAGGATGTTTAAAGAGAAAAAGTGCCTTTGCAGAGGTGGTGGGTTGATGGTGAAAGGGAGGGTGCCACTGCCCCTGCTGCGCTGCAGGGCAGGGGGACCCCAATTAGCCCCTTTTCCAGGCCACCCCGGTTTGGTGACCCCTGCATGTGTTGACGCAGGGGTTGTGCCAACGTTAGCTCCGGCCAGCTTCCCTTTCCCAAAAATTTACATATACCTTTGGGTCCTCCGGGGTTTTGCAAAGAAAAAGCCCCCCCGCCGGAGCTGATTTTCGCCAACGCTCCGACTGAGTGATTTCTGCCGGCTGCCCCCGGAAACCCTGGCCCCTACTGTCTTGGATGCGAAGGGTTTTACCCTGGGGGCTTGGTCCCCACCTCACATGGTACCCTGCTGACTCAGGCCCCACAACCCATTGCTGGCTGCGCCGTGCCCGACGCGGAAATGACCCTCTTTTCCGGATGATGAAGCCCTTGCTTCACCCCGGTCCCAAATGCCCGGTCGGACTATCTTATTTGTGTTTTCTTTGTCAACTGTCCTCAACCCGGGCTTTGGGAAGCGGGCTGACTTCCAAACCCATGACCCCCCATGCCAAAATTCCAATCTATATTTTTTGGCCTTCTGCAAAAGCTGGGGGTATTGGATTTCTTCGGCCAAGAGCTGTGATGCCCTCCTAAATTGTTATCCTCGCTATTAGGGCGCTGAGCCAGACACCATGTAGTCCCTGGTGGGGAACGGATGGGGCAGGGCGGGTTGGGGCGGTGAGGGGCTGACCGCTCCCCGGGCCCTTTCCCAACTAAGTGTTTGTCTGAGGTTCCCCCGACTCTTGGTGGGGGTTTTCAGAGTATCTGGGGGAAGAGGATGACCCAGTAACCAATCAAGAACCCTTGGGTTGTGAACAAAAAAACGGCCGCTAGATGACAGCGGCAGTTGTGGCCCACCGAGTGACCCCTCTGCGAGTCCCTTTCTGTGTGGACTGGGCCGTTTCAGAAATGTTTGTGCACTGCCACTCGCAGTTGCGAGCTGCCCTCTTGTCTGACATATGTTTGTTTTAAAAAGTACAGAAAATGTTTGATGAAGTATCTGTATTGATAAAATCACCCGTTTTTGATCAAATAACCCAGTAACAAGTTTGGGGAACCCCTTTGGTTTAATTGGCTCCACAATGGCCCGGAAAAAAATTTTCTTGTATGTGCGTTTAAAACATGTGTGTTTTTAATGTAAAAGCACAAAAAGGCTTAAATTAACCTTTGCTTGTGAATTTTGCTTCAAGAAAAAAATGTATATATTTGGTGTTGAAAAAAACGGTTTATTTTTTTCAGACAAGCAAAAAAAAAGCTTAATTAACCCCCCTGTAAATTGGCAATGAATTGGCCCCCACAAACTGTAGTTTTTTGGTGTTAAAATGGCGTTTTTCTACCCAAAACAACAAGAGATAAAATTGTAATTAAACCCTTTTCTTGTGAAATTTGGCTACCAAAAAAAATATATATATTTGCGTTGAAAAAAGACGGTTTTTTTTTTGTCAGCCCCCAGCAAAACAACGCTTAAATTTAACCCCCGGATGTAAATTGGCAAAAGAATTGAGCCCCCCACAAATAGTAGCTTTGTAGCGTATTACAAAGGGTATTTTTCGCCAAAACAACAAGAGATAAAATTGTAATTAACCTTTGTTGTGAAATTTGGTAAACCAAAAAAAAATTTTATTTGGGGTTGAAAAAAAACGGTTTATTTTTTTTCGCAACGCAAAACAACGCTTAATTAACCCCTGGATTAAATTGCGCAAAAGAATTGGCCCCAAAACTAGTGCTTTGAGCGTGTTTAATGGGTATTTTCTACGCCACACAACAAAAAGATAAAATTGTAATTCCTTTGCTTGTGAATTGGCTACCAAAAAAAAATTTTTATATTTGGGGTTGAAAAAGACGGTTTATTTTTGTCAGCACACCAGCAAAACATACGCTTAATTAAACCCTGGATGTAAAATTGCGCAAAGAATTGAGCCCCCACAAAATAGTAGTTTGTAGCGGTTCAAGGCGTATTTTTTACGCCAAAACAACAAAAGTAAAATTTAAAAAACCCTTGCTTGTGAAAATTTGGCTACAAAAAAAAAAATAAATTTTGGCGTTGAAAAGACGGTTTTTTTTTGTCAGACACAGCAAAAAACGCTTAATTAACCCCTGGGTGTAAATTTCGCAATAGAATTGAGCCACCACAAAATGTAGCTTTGTAGGTTTACAATGGCGTTTTTTTCTAGCCAAAACAAAAGATAAAATTGTAATTTACCTTTGCTTGTGAATTAGGTACCAAAAAAAAAATATATTTGGCGTTGGAAAAGACGGTTTATTTTTGTCGAAAACAGCAAAAAAACGCTTAAATTAACCCCTGGATGTAAAAAGGCAATAGAAAAAAGCGCAAAAATGAAGGGGTTTTTTGTATTGTAAAACGCGGTTCTTTAAAAAAATGAATACAAACAGGAAAACTGGCTTAGAATCCCCAAATTGGAAATTGGGAATGATAGCGTGAGGGACGCAACGGATTTCAGATCCCAATACCCAAAAAAATCAAAAATTTGACATTTTTAGAGAAACCCAGTCTCTGAGAAAAAAAGCTGAGACAAACCCCACAAAAACGCTTTAAAAATCAGTTCTTCAGAAAGGCTTCACCCGCGCAAGCACCTTTTTTTCAGGTCAGTGAGAGGAGTGTGAGCCCGGGGGGGGGCCCCCCCCCCCCTTTTTTTTTTTTTGGGGGGGGGCTCGGTCTTATATAGGGGGTGAGTCACGAATCCCCGGTTTGATTGGCTTCATCTTGCCATGTCATGCAGGCTTGCCCTTCTTCCTCCCGAGTGCTTTTGCCCCATGTAAAACCCTGTGTCGCAGCCATTTTATCAAAGAAAAGCAACTTGTTCACCCGAAGTACCCAAAATTCGACTTCGTTTCCCAACCGAAGTTTTCCTGAAATTCTAAAGAATTCCACTTCGTTAGAATCGTTTTTCCCATCTTAGTCACTAGTGTTTGTTGATGATGTGACAAGGACAGCAAACCGGAGAAATTTGAGGTATTAGAGAATACTGTGTGCTCAAAACCAGCTAAATGCAGCCAAATGTGGTGGTAATATGTGGTCATGGTATATTGGTATTGTTTGTTCCTTGATCCTGAGACTGAAGCACTATACTGTAGCATTGTGGCCCCTTTGCAGTTGTTTTCTTGCTCACAGTTGTTTTTGGTGGTTTTCGTGCCCACTGACAGGGAAATGCAACCCAGCTTCCTCCCCAACTTAAATTTGGGGGGAAGGGAATTTTACAAGGAGAGATATTTGGGTTTCAGGAGGAAGGGGTACAACAAAGTAAATCTTTGCCCTGGTGAAGAAAATCCTGACTCTGCATTTGTGCTGCCCTTACATAGGGCAGCATATTCAGACATGTGTACTTTGAATGTCTGTCAGATATTTGGGCTTTCAGCTGCCAACCTATCAACTCAGTTCAGTTTTCCCGATTAATGTAATAGCAAAAAATCTTTTTGCATTTTTACTTGTTAGTCGAAGTTTTTTGTTTCTTTTTGCCCGTAGTTTTGTCAAGCTCTATAATCTTTTAAAATCCTTTTCATTGTACTGTAAAATTTTTGGGATGATATAAAAAAATGCCATGTCAACTTATTTGTACACAAACAATCATTGATGCTCAGATCTGAAACGGGCAGCTCCTTTTAATGGGTTGTCTGATTTAGGGCCCTACCGCCAAAAAAAAACAGCGTCACCAGATACAAGAGATTAAATTGTCAAGTGCTATCATGTCTTACTTTCCACAATCCAAAAAGAAACGATGAACACCTGTCAGGATACATCATGAAATAATACGTGATTAGAAAATGATGGAAACTGTTACTAAGGGTTTTATAAGAAAAAAATCAGGTTGAACCCCAAATTTTTACCGCTGTCCAAATAAGTATGTTACATTAACATGCATCAGAATTATTAGGCCCAAAAAAAATTTAAAAAGGGGTATTAAGGTATTTTCTGTAAAGGTATTAAGAGGAAATTTGGGAAATACTTGTATTTGTCACAAAAAATTTTTGGGATCAAAGAATTCTGCATTGTGACATTCCCCTTTTTAGGGTCGTTCAACCGTTATTTGGGGCAGGTTTTCGGAGCGTTTCCGCTCCCAAAACCTCGCCCAAAACCTTGCCTGAAACACGCTTCTTTAAAAGAGGTTTTAGAGCCGTTTCTCGGCGAGAAATTGGATCAGGTTTTGGATGAAGTTTTCAATGAGGTTTTACCCCTCAAAAATTATACCGGGCAAAAACCGTGCCAAAAAAAGTGCCCAAAAACTGCTTCAAGAATTGACATGAACTTTTTTTTTTCAGTGTTCCAAAAAAGATTTAAAAACCTCTGTGTGTGATTTCAACGAGGTTTTACATAATAATCAATTAAATGAACTGGGGGCGTTTTGGAAGCGTTTTGGGTGAGGAAACACTCCGAAAACCCCATCCAAAACCTCGTTCAAATAAGCAGTGTGAACAAGCCCTTATTTCTTACCAATGCATGGTTTTTTTACCCTTTTTGTAACCTTGGTGTAACCTATAGAAGCCCTTTGTATGTGCAAAAGTAATATAATGACCCCTTTTTCTGAAAGTACAGTGAGTGTTTTGCATTGTGCGCCCCCGTATGTGGTGTGACTTTTCTGCATTCTAGTGTGAACTGGTTTTAAACTATTTTTGCATTAGTCTGTGTACAAGTATAATACTAAGCAGCCATCCCTTCATGAGTAGTGGTGGTGTTTTTGGGTTTTTTATTAATTTTTTTTTTCCCATGCAAAATTTTCCCTATGGCACTGGGGTTTTTTTTTCCTGCTGGAACGATTTTTGACCTGTCTCTGTAACAGTAAGTATGAGCTTAAGAAATTAATGCCCTACATTTTTGTGAATGTTTACTAATGTCCTTACTAGTTTGATGTGTCCCTACACACTCTGACATTGTCCAATCAGTGCAGAACACATCAGACTCTGCAAGAGTCCCCTTATTGCGGGGAAGGGTAACACAAGTTCAATTGTTCAATTTACTTTTATATATATATATTATATATATTATATATATATTTATATATTATTAATATATATATTTTTTGTTTTTTCGTGTTTTTTTGGAAGCTAAGGGGTCTTGTGACAAAGTTCCTACTGGGAATTTTAAAAGCCTATTTGATTTGCCTTTTAGGACGCCAAGGCGTATCCAAAGTTAAAAGTGGAGATCCTAGCATGGCTTGGGGTCACCCTGCACCCCGGGACCCCAGGGTACCCCCCGGGGGCATATGGTAGCAAGTTGATGTTTCCCCTTACATTTGGTGCAGAAGTGGCTGCAGCCTGATGCATGCACCCCAGCTCAAATGGTGGAGCGAGTTGTCATGGACCGGTTTCTACACTCCCTCCGCAGATCAGTCCAGTGTTGGGTGATTCAAGGGGACCCCCAGACCACAGATGACCTGGTGGGACTGGTGGAATGGGAGGGTAGGGAGTCTGAAGTTAGCCTACTGGGAAACCCTGAGAGATTCCCAGAAACCTGAACCCAAGAAACACTTGGGAAAGACACCCCAAGGTCAAGCTTGGACGAGAACTGATGACAAGGGTGATCACACAGAGGTTATTTTCGGAGGTGTAATGCCCCAGGCCAATGGCGGCCCAAAGTCCCCTTGCAACAGCCTGTTTTTGGGAGGGTCCGCGGAGGTGCCTTCTTTGTTTGTACAAACTGCATGTTGTACATTCCCACATGCTGATGGGGAACCCAGAGCTGGCAGCTGAATGTCAATGAGACTTCGGTTTTAGGATTTTTGGACTCGGGGAGTCTGGTTACGTTCCTCTCAGCCTCCGCCCCTGCCTCCGCCCCTCAGTCCCAGGCAGAAATATTGGTGTCACATTTATCCAAAGTAACACCAAGGCTTACCAATGGCCAGGTAAAAGGGAGACGCTGGGTCATAGCACATGGGGGGGTGGTCCTGCATTAACCTTTTTCCCTATTTATCCCCCTCAAGTGAATGTAAATTTAAAAAAAATCCCGTTCCAATCCAGGTCAAGTGCCTTGTGACATTTTACTGCAGTCATAGTATGGGCTCCCATGTCATTCGGTATGTGACAATTGTTCAAGACAATAACAGTTGTTTTACTTGAAAATAAAAAACAATCTGGAAATTTAATAGGATTTCTGTGGGCGGACACGAAAATGTTTTTGGTAGGGGAAAAAGGAAAATAATGATTGAATTGTGCACGTTTTCCCTGTTCTGAGCTCTGTGGCAGGAGGTAATAATGCAAAACCAATCATTCTACCAGGACTACCTGATGACTTCAGGCGGTGGGGTAACTCCAGAGTTTCCCTTTACTGTTCTAGTGGGGAAAAATGAGGAAGGTCCCCCCAGGAAAACCCCTTTTGATTTAAGGTGCCCCCAAGGAATTTTGGCCGGCCAACTATGATGTAATTTTAAGAAAGGCTTTGAATGATTTAGTGGTCCTGATTGGGTTACCACAGGAGCTTGAGCGAGACAACAGTTACCCACATTTTGCTATGAATGGGAAACTCTTACGTCGAGTAGCAAAAATCAGGGAGGAGTTGGAACAGCTCTTAGTGCCCAAGTCCTATTGGCGTAAAGTGGTGGACTTGGCACATGCAAATGTGTTAGCGGGACACTTAGGGAAGAAAAACCCCAAGAGAAAAATTTGCAGAGTTTTACTGGCCAAGTTTCCAAGAGAAACCCAAAATTTTTTAAAATCCTTCCTTCCCCCCAAAACCCCATTACCCCACCTAACCCCCAACCCCAAAAGGGTCCCATTTAAAAGAATTTCCCATGGATTTGGTGGGACCCTTAGTAAGTCTACAAGAGGCCACCAATACATCCTAGTGATAATGGATTACGCAACTCCATACCTGGGGAAAACGTCCCTTTTAAAAGAAATACCTCCTCAAAAGAATATCACCAAAAAATTGTGTTAATGTTTTCTCAAAAAAATGTTTAAATAGTTCTAACAGAGCAGTAAACCTCGTTCATGTCCAAGCAAACAGATGGTCTGATCGAGGTTCAACAATACCCTAAAAGCCATGCTGAAAAAAGGGGTTAGAAAAAATTTGGGGGGATCGGAAAAACCTTTGTCATTTCTACTTTTTCACAACCAGAGATTTTCCCCCAAACACCCAAATGGCTTTGGGCCCTTCAAGCTGTTGTATGATGGGCACCCTAGGGGGCTGCTGGGAGTGGCTAATGAAACCTGGGAGAGTGAAGTCATTCCCTCTATTAGTGTTATAAAGCATGTATCTCAGATGTACGAGAGAATGGCTAGGGTAATACCCATTGTAAAAGAAACATCTTTTTCCAAAGAAACTTTGAATGAAAAAGGGGTTTAAATTAATAGGTCTGCCAGGTTGAGACAGTTTAATCCGGGAGATCGTATACTAGTGCTAGTACCCACAGTCGAGAGTAAATTCCTGGCTAAATGGTAGGGTCCCTACGAGATTGGGAAAAAAGGTTGGGAAAGTCAATAAATTCGGGCCATCCCGCAAAAAGGAGAAAGCTTTTTTCAGGTCTACCATGTTAACCTGATAAATTTCCCGGGGGGGAAAAAGAAACCCCTGGGGGTTCCTTGCCTCACAAACAAACTTGGTCAGAGGGTTTAGGCCCGGGAAAAGTTGCCAAAAACCCGTTCCCCTCCCCCCAAAACAGCAATGTAGGAAACTATTAAAACAGAAACAAAAAACCCGTTTACTGAAAAAATAGACCGGGCAAATGTGACCAAAACAAAAATCCTAAAGAATCCCCCGGTTTTGGTAAAATCTTTAAATTTTTTAGGATCCCGGAAGAAACCCTTGGGAAGTCATTGCCAAAAAGGTTAAAAAGGTTTCTAGACCCAGGGGTAAAGAAAGGTCCAAAAATGGGTGGTCCGGCCCCCTTTGTGCTAGTCCAAATCCCAATGGGGAAAGGACGTTTTGCAATGCTATCTCGGTCAATGGGTATATACTGGATACTTATTCCCCCAGGGAAATTTAGTTGATCTAGCGGTATATCACCACCTTAGACCTCGCAAAGGGTTACTTAGCAAATCCCCTTGTCCAAAGAAGCTATGGAGAAGAATATATTTTCTACACCTGAGGGGGTCTTTCCAGTATGTCCGTATGCCTTCTGGGTTTAAAGGGGGCTCCTTTCTAACCCCCGGTGCCATGGGGCCAAGTTTTTCGATCCCATCGAAAGTACGCAACAGCATATTTGGATGACATTGTCATCTTTAGCCTTTATTGGACTAGGGCCCCCTTGCAAGGGGCCCGGCGGGCTTGGGAAAGCCTTGTGGGGCCCTTTTCACCAAAAAAAAAATTTTTTTTTTTTTGTGCTAAAAGGGGAAAAAAAGGGAAACCAGATACCTAGGGTACATAGTGGGGAGAGGAGAAATTAAGCCCCAGGTAAATAAAGTAGAAGCCATTCAGAATTAGCATCATCTGCTGAGCAAGAAGCAGGTCAGGGCCTTTTGGGGGGTTTTTAGGATTCTACGGGCGGGTTTTTCTCTAGTTTTTCAGAAAATTTCAGTTCCTTTGGGCTACCTGATAAAAGGGGACAAAAACCCTATGGGCAATTGGCCCATTGAAGCAAAAAAGCCTTTCTAGAGCCCTGTGTAGACGGTCTGTCTTGGCAATCTCAGACTTTTCTCACCAGTTTGTGGTCCAGAAAGTTGGGGGTTTTTGTGGGTTGGGTGCGTCATATCCCCGGTGGTAAAAAGGGGGGGGAGACCCAGTCCCCGTATTTTGAGGAAAACTATGTGATAACCCAAAAAGGGGGTTTTTGAACCCCCAAATGAGCACTTAACGTTCTACAATACTATTTGTCGGACAGGAGGTTTAGACTGGTCAGATCACGCCCCGCTGAAATGGATGTGGGAGAGAAAAGGGATTTTAAAACGGGGGGTCAAAAAGCTGGTTCCTGTCCCTAATTTTTTTCTCTTTTTTTGGAACTTTGGGTGGGCAAGCTCCAGAGGAAAGCGATGCCCGGTGCAGGGAAATTTTTTTATGATGGCGGGGTGCTAAAAAAAACCCGCTTTGGGGGGGGAAGGGGAGTTATTTAAGGAGGTTATTTAAGGAGGTTCAAGTAGTTTAATTTTGGCTAAACAAGGGTCACCAAGGTTTATTAAATTTCCCGTAAAGTAGGCGCTAGCAGTTTTACGACAATAACCCTAGGTTACTGTCAACTTGGTAGTTTTGGTATGGCTGTTGGCATCAGTAAATATGTGTTGGAATATGGGATGACTGCTCCCATGTATACAGGCCAGGTTTTGGTGTTGTGCAGTAGGCCAAGACCACTGTTAGAGAGGGATTATCTGCCTGTTTGGTGAGTGGCAATATGACCCAGAATTTATGTTGTAGTATTTTTGCACTACTATCATTTACACGGGCTGTGTATATTTCTTTTGCGGCTGATAAAAAGCCATCTGTTTTTGTTATCATTTTTGACTCATGGCTAAATAAAGACCAAACCTGGTAAACGGATGCCAAAGAACTTTGTGTTTCAACTACCTTTGTACTAATCGCCTAGAAGATATAAAGTGGGTTGCAAAAGTATTCATACCACTTGAGTTATTCCTCCTTTTTAAACATTTCAGCCACAAAGTTAACTTGATTTTATTGATATTTTATAACATAGAGCCAAACAAAATAGCAGGTATTTGTGAAGGGCTGTTCAAAAACGTTTGCCAACCAATCTGACTGAGCTACAGATATTTAGAATGGCCAAAAATTCCAGCCTATAGATGTGCAAAGCTGGTAGAGACATAGCCCAACAGACTGCAGCTGTCATTGCAGCTAAAGGTGGTCCTACAAAGTATTGACTCAGGGGGCTGAATACATATGCATGCCACACTTACCAGTTTTTTAATTTGCAAAAATTTGGAAAAGCATGTATCATTTTCTTTACACTTCGCAAATACTTGATACTTTGTATTGTTCTATTACATAAAATATTTAAAAAATACATTTAGGTTTGTGGCTGTAACATTTAAAAATGAGGAACAGTTGAAGTGGTAGGAACACTTTTCAACCCACTGCATATAGATACATACATACACATGTACAAGTCATAAACAAGGCTGCATAATTCTATGTAGATAAACAAGTGCAATAGAAAATATCATACATGGTTTCTTCTAGTGCTGGCCTGCACAACATATGGCCTGTGGACCACTTGCAGGTTTTCTAGCAGCCCGCAAACTGGACCACAAAGGGGTGGGACTATGCTCTCCTCTTTCCAAAATGGGCATTTTCGATTGTTTGAGGATGTTCCAGGAATCTTCCAGACTGTCTGAGGGTATTCCCAGTCCATCCAGGATGGCTGTAGCCCTAGCCTCCTGGCAAGTTATGAGTTGTCATTTAAGCAAAAGATGTTTTTCTTCCATGTTAGACAAGACTTTAGATGTTATTACTATCTGCTGGCAGATATTCAGAGATATACAGCTGAGGGGTGGAAAGTTCCTAATGTGAACATACCTATACAGGAGTTGTGTTGTGTGAATGAATACAGTATATACATACAACAAGACAAAAGACACAGAAGTCCACTCACCACATTCACGTATACAGTGTACTCATAATTCAATGATAGTGACAGTGCATGCAGAAGACACCACCAAACCCAAAAATATTCAGCACTTATCTCAAATGAATAAAACCATTTTCTTCTGTATATTTTATGCCAAGTAAAAAAACGTAAACATAAAAAAGGTTAAAAACAACATGTAACAAGTAAAACTACACACAACAAACACAAGAGTTTAAAGAGAACATTTCACATCCAGGAAAACCTCATAAAGTAACAGGACACTTAAATACAAACACTTTGTCAAATATGCTTTATTAGTAAAATCAAAGCATTTCACTTGCAATACAGTTTTTAAAAGAAGCGCTGGCCCTTTAAGACATCATTGACGTCGGGTCAAATCACTATATTGACAGCTCTGTGAAATTTCCTGGGAGAGTCCATGTGAAAGAGGGAGCCTGGAAGTCTACATCATGTTTACAATGGGAAGCTCTTTCTGTGCTGCTATCTCTATGCTGGATGTTATTATACTAGCAGCAGTGTAATATGGATGCCTGTGTGCTATGAAGGACTGGAAGCGGCAGCAACAACAGATAACCATTAGCAAATAGGAACCAAAATAATTCCTCCAACCCGCTTTAGGTGCAAAAAGCGGCATACATTTATTTAAACATTGGTACAAAAGGGTAAAAAGTATTGACAATTGCAAACTGATCCAACAAAAGAAATACAAATAAAATTCACAAAACTTATGGAGGAAGGTTTAAAACTAGGGACAATTACACAAAAACAACGTCAATTTTTGGAGGTAAAAAACCCAAGAATTCCAGTAATATACGGAATACCAAAAATTCATAAAAACATTTTTCCTACCTCTCTGCGCCCTATAATCTCGAGTAATGGAAGTATCGATGAGCGTTTGAGCTCATGGATAGACAGATATCTCCAGCCAATAGTGCAGACATCTCCAGGGTATCGTTAAAAAATTTTAAATGGTCATCTAATTGCATATGGATATGTTTGGACATAGAAAGTTTGTATTCAAAAATCCCACACCATTTAGTCCGTGTTGCTATAAAACATCATTTACAAAGGTATAGCTCTTATGAGGAAGGTCTACAGATTTTTATTTTGGAGAGTGTAGATTTTTTACTGAAAAACAACTATTTCTCCTTTGACAACAGCTTTTTTTGTTCAACTGACAGAGGCACCGATGGGGGGCTACATCTTCGCCCACCATAGCAAATATTGTTGTCTCCTGGTGCGAGAGACAATTTATTTTTGATGTACATAACCCCTACAGTTCTGATATACTCTGGTATGGGCGTTACATAGACGACCTTTTGGTCATCTGGGGAGGTGAGGTTATGTCCATACCAGAGTTTATCACGTATGTTAATACCAACTATTATAATTTGAATTTTACACATACCATTGAGAATAAAAAAATTCCATTTTTGGATTTAGAGCTCGAAGGAGACATAGTTGGTGAAAAAATTATTACAAGACTATATCGTAAGCCAATCAATGGCAATACGATATTAAGAGCAGATAGTGATCACTCAATACACACATTAAATGCAATACCTTTGGGAGAATTCACTAGGGCACTTAGGGCATGTTCAGAAAAAGAAGATTATGAAAAAGAAGTGAAGATAATAACAGAGAGGTTAATACAAAGGGGATATACAAGAAAACAAATTGAAAAGGCACAGATTAAAGCTAAAAAGAAAACACGAGACCAACTGCTAAAGCCCAAAAATGCCAATATCTTTTCAAAAAAATGTCAGCAATCACATAATCCTATTACTTTTTCCACACCATATAGTTCTGATTACTGGAAAATTAAAAAGATTTTTTGTAGAAATTTAAATATATTGAGGCAAGACGAAACATTGGCCAGGATTATAGAACAGGGAGTTAGGTGTGTACCAAAAAGAAACCAAACCATCGGAAACCAAATATCCAAAAGTGCCTTCTATAGTAAGGCCAATGTGAAAACATGGCTCTCAGTTGAAGGCTTCTATCCCTGCGGAGGTAATCAATGCAATATGTGCCAGTATACAAAAAAGGTGGCAACTTTTGGGTCTGACAAAGATGAGACTAGAATTTATAAGATCAAACAATTCGTTAACTGTGATAGCCACCATGAGGTTTATTTGAAACATTGCACTGAATGTAATAAGTCCTATGTAGGAAGCAGTGTTAGGAAAGTGAAGACGCTCATATACGAGCATTTGTTAGGTATTAAAAAGCAACAGTTGAACCAGTCAAGCGCGGTTAAACATTTCCTAGAGAAGCATTCAGGATCACTTACCTCGTTCTGTTTTTATGTTATAGAGAAGGTAGCTAAACCCACAATGGGAGGAGATTGGGAATGTATGGTCCGCTTACAGGAAGCCTATTGGATTTTGGAGCTGAAGACTAGAGCCCCGAATGGACTCAATTATCGTAATGATTTATTATACATATATTGGGCATAAGTCGAGCATGTTTGTCATGTTGCATTTTTGTTTTTTAACGAGATTTTTTAGCACAAATTAATGTTGTAAAATGCAGGAAATGACGTGTCACTCTTGTTGAGCGTTTTTGACACGCCCACATAGATATAAAATGAGCATTTGTTTGTTATGTGCTATGCTATGACCAAGGGCAATTTGCAATATGCCCGAAACGCGTTAGCTTTGCTCGCTAACTACTTTTTACCCTTTTGTACCAATGTTTAAATAAATGTATGCCGTTTTTTGCACCTAAAGCTGGATTGGAGGAATTTTTTCGGTTCCTGTTTGCTATTGTTTGTATGAGGTCCGTTGGTCGTGGGCTAAGCAATCCAAGCATAGAGGAGAGCAGGGGCGCTTGAAACAGGTGGAATAGATGCACATCGACAGATGAACGGAGGTGAGCCAAAGCCTTTAGTTTGTTTAAGCTGATTTTATATAACAACAGATAAACCCTGTAATACCATGTCATCAGTTTCCAGTGCCTGCAGTGTATGAAGTGAGAGACTCAGATTAACCCTGTACAAGCACTGATGTCCTCACTCACCCTGCAGAGTTGGTATCTCCGAGGGAAGGAATCTGACTATACTGTGAGCTCTCTCCGACAAAGTGAAAGTAAAACCTGTTTCCCTGTAATACGGCGATAAATCAGCTGATTTGCTAATGACATGTATTTGAGAAAAGTCTTATAACTTCATCTACTACAGATTTTTGTTTGTGTGTGGTGGTGATAGGTACTCTTTAACATTTTGAATCAGGGTTGAATCATGGGTTTTTAATCATACCATGTATTTATTGCTTTAACCATTTTTATTGCAGGTGAAATAAACAGAATAAAATTGTTTTATTTATTTGAAATGAGCGCTGGGTATTTTCTTGTTTGTAAGAACAGATATAAAACATCATTACTTATTTTGTGTTTCACTTCATTAACAGTTTAAGATTTCTGCTTGATGTTAACCTGTCCTTAAATTATGCTTAAAATGCAGGTACATTTTAGGTATGGGGGGATCCAACAGGCAGACGTCCACCAATCAAACATGTGGGAAATCCTTTTAAGTTTGGAAAACTCCTTTAAGTATAGCAGAAGTAAACACAAACAATCAAGGGGCCCTATGCAAAAACAGTATGTGGGCCCTTGTTACCCAATATCTCAACATACAGCAATACTTACATATCTCTAGCAGTTCATTAGTAATTGTTAGCCATGAAATTCACCAACTCGGTCATCTACCTCAATTCCAATAGAAAGCAGGAAATTGTTTAAATGTGAAAATGGGCCCTCTTGCAGAACTAGTCCCCTGTGTCTGCCCTGAAGTATCTTAGGACATTGTATACATTTCTAGATCACCATTGTTATAGGAATCACTCTGAATAGAAGCCGTCTAATAAAACAGTAGGATATTCAGTGGAAATAGTCTATTAAGGAAGTTAATGACAGTACTAAAACAAAAAACAGGCACAGTGGCATTCAATTACTTTCAGTTTAAACTTACAAGATTTTGATTCAGGAGATGGTGGTGAAATGTTGCAGACTGCAAGATCACTCTTCGACTTTTTTGGCTTCTTTGCGTTGACTTGCCAGGGTTTGTCATAGCTTCGGAAATCCCTCCTTATCCCTTTGTACTCTGTGGGGGATAAAGTTCATTGTGAATTGTCCCTGGCAAGTGCTGTAACATCAGTAAAAACAATGCAAAGAAGATGAAAGAGACCAGAACAACAAAGCTATGAATCGGTCATTCGGCTTTATATCCCATCATTATCAGTATGCTATAGGTAAAGGAGAGGCAGAGATCTGCTGATTGCCAATACCAAGTGTTAGATTAGACAATACGGAGACATAAATAATCTAGTGTAACATAATATTGTATCATAATAAAATCTGCCAGTATTGGCATTTTCAGTTCTCAAAAGTAATGGTATTTGTTTCGATCAAGATGAAGAAAAATAGAGTTAACAACAATTAATTTGCTGATATTATGTGGAAGAGAAAGGATAATTACATACAGCCATATGAAATTGCCTGCTAATTAACACGTTTCAAGAGTCTGAGTTGAATTTTGATTGCATTATATCACAGCTTAAGAAGGCTGGACTTGTTATTGTTAGTGTTGAGCGATTACATTGGCCATCGACATCGGTCGATGGTCGATAGTCGGCCATCATCGACAAGATAGTCAATAGTCGATAGTAGATTATGATCGATGACCATTAAAGTCTATGGGAGAGCAACAACACCTTCATTCTTACACCCAAACAGGGCTAGAGAAGCTGGAATTAACATCCACAACAGTCAAATGGATACGTGCTACATCTTAGGCAAGAAAAAACTTTGAGACTCTCGGTTCACATATTTTGATCAAAAGATGTTAAGCTGCCCACGACTTTCAACGTGATCTCAAAATCGGGCAGTCCTATGCTTTCTTTACCTCTCAATCGATCAATTCTGGCCTCTCACTGGGTAAACCGAACTCCATTTTTCAGAGAGAAAAAAATAAAAAATACCCAACCTGCAAGCTGCCCTTCTTATGACAGCCTGTGAGAGTGGGCGGGGACAGAAAACCCAAAATGGAAGCACCCCTCCTTCCCATATAGGTTAAAATCAATGTACACCAAGTATAACGTATGTTTCTGCACACAAAAAACATTTCTGAAAAAACGTATGCAAACCTGGGTGCCACTGGCAGGGCTACAGCACACATGTAATTATACATGTACACACACAGACCGCCGCCAGCGGCACACTCCTGCAAAAAGGGCAAACACTACGTGGAAATCCCTAAAGAAGCATTTATGCTATCTATTTATAAAATGAAAAAAACTTTGAGACTCTCGGTTCACATATTTTGATCAAAAGATTTTAAGCTGCCCACGACTTTCAACGTGATTTTCAAAATCGGGCAGTTCTATGCTATCTTTAACCTCTCATCGAGCCAATTGGCTTCACTGGGGCAACCGACCTCCATTATTCAGAGAGAAAAAATAAAAAAAAACACCCAACCTGCAAGCTGCCCTTCTTAGACAGCTGTGAGAGTGGGGCGGGGGCAGAAACCCAAAATGGAAGCACCCTTCCTTCCAAATTATAGGTTAAAATCAATGTACACCAAGTTTTAACGTATGTTTCTGCACACAAAAAAACATTTCTGAAAAAACGTATGCAAACCTGGGTGCCACTGGCAGGGCTGCGGCACACATGTAATTATACATGTACACACAAAGACAGCCGCCAGCGGCACACTCCTGCAAGAAGGGCAATACACTACGTGGAAATCCCTAAAGAAGCACACAGAAAAAAAATCACACACCATTCACTATCCCTGTCTTGCACCACAGCATGAGCCTTAAACCTGCATGACCCACAAATTAAAAAGTGCCAGAAGGCAGTATGATTTGAATCATCATTGTACTTGAACTGGACATTGAATATGCCTTTCCTGGAATGCAGCATGAGCCCCAAACCTGCATGACCCCCAGATTTAAAAAGTGCCGGAAAAAGGAGTCTTTCAACCACCATTTTAGTTAAAATGGACATTAATATATCTGTCCTTTTAACCGATATGACCTTTAAAAAACCTGCCCTCCCACTTTTTTAAAAAGTGCGGGGAAAAGGAGTTTTTAAACCCACCTTTTAGTTTCACGGGACTTTAAAACCAACCCTGCCCCTGGCCATTTAAAATGGGGCCCAAAAACCTAAATAAACCCCAGTTTAAAAAGTGCCGGAAAAAAAAGCCCTTTTAAAACCCCCTTTTTTATTTTCCCTTGGACATTTACTGCCCTTTTCCCGGGTACGCTTGCCCCCCCCCAAAATGAGTCCCGGCCAAATTTGATTTTCACTTGGAAATACGGGGGTTTAAACGCCCCTGTTCCCCCCCAGGTGCCCTTTTTCTTGGCTTTCTTTTTTCTTTTTAAACTAAAGGGTGCTGGGGGAAAAATGGTCTCGTATTTTGTTTTTTGCCCGTGCTCCATACCCCCATGTCCTCGAAAAACCCGACCTGGTAAAGTTTTCCTGTACCTCCTTTTGTAAAAATTAAAGGAAATTTTTTTCCCAGTATTTTGTACATGCGTTTTTTGTTTTAAAATTCTAAAAAAACACATTTTTAAAATGGGAGGGGGACCCCAAACCTTTGTTTTTGTTTCTTTTTTTTTTTAAAATTTTTTGGAAATTTAAAATGAGTTGTCTAAAAAGGGGGTTTGATACCTATGTTAAAGATCTTGAAAAAAAGTCTTTTTTCAATAGGGCGCCCCTTTTTAACCCAAGTGCCCCTCCCTATTCCTTTTTCCCGCCCAGCCCCATCACCTTTGGCCACTTTTGGGACAATTGTGAAGCACAAATTGCCCTGTTAGAAAAAAACATTTTTTTAAAATAGGACCTGTAGTATAGCGGGATGCACAGAAAAAAGGGCCCCCAAAAAATTAAAAAACATGACCCATGACCCAATTTTTTGAAAATTGGGAAAAAGAAAAAATTTCTGTTAAAAACAACTTTTTTTTTATTAAAATTTTAGTATAGCGGGCTTTTCAAAAGAAAAAATGCCCCCCAAAATTAAAAGGCATGCCCCTTGACCCACTTTTGGCCCAATTGTGAAAAAACAAATGTCTTTTTAGAAACAACTTTTTTTTTTTATATTAAACCTGTAGTATAACTGTTTCAAATCAAAATGCCCCCAAAAATTCAAAGAAAGCCCCTTGGGGCCATTTTGCCCAATTGTGAAATAAAAAATGCTTAAAAAAAATTTTTTTTTTTAAAAATGGGCCCTGAAAATTATATCTGCATTTCAAAGAAAAATCCCCCCCAAAATTCAAAGCATGACCCTTGGGGGCCATTTTGGGAATTTTTGTGAAGAACAAATGTCTATTAAAAAACAAACTTTTTTTTTTATAATGGGACCTTAGTTTTGTTTAATTTCAAACCCCAGCATGCCCCCAAAAAATATAAAAATGATTTTTTAGCCACTCAAAAAATTTTTGGGGAGGGAAAAAATTCCCCCCCACTTAGAAGCCACATTTCTTTCCAAAGAACCATAAATTTTTGGGCTGTATTCACAGCAACAGGCCCCAAAAAAAAAATTTAAAAAATTAATTCTCAGCCACTTTTAAAAAAATTTTTGGGGGAGAAATCCCATTTAAAAAAGGCCACATTTCTTTTCCCCAAAGGCCCATGATTATTGCTGAATCTAAAACAGCTAAAAGACCCCAAAAAATTTAAAAAAATTTAATGACTTCTCACCACAATTAAAATTTGTGAGGGAGAAATGCCACTTAGAAGCCACTTTTCTTTTCCAAAAGGACCTTTAATTATAGTGTACCCACAGCAACTTGATCTCAAACCCTTTGGGACAATCCCGAAAACTTCTTAAGTTTAAATGTGGAAAAAAGGAAAAAGGGTGTTGCCCATAAAACCCTTTGGTGCCCTTTTACAGTCCCTCTCAGAAAAAACCACCCAAAATAAAACTTTTGGGGAAAAAGAGAAAAAAAAATTGAAAAAGGTAAGAAAAAATCTTTTTTAAAAAAACTTTTTTCAAAGGGGGACCATTCTGTTTAAAAGAAAATTTGTGAAGTGGGCCCGGAAAAACAAAATGGGTTGACCCCCCGGGCTTTTTGGGGGGCCACAACATATAAAAAATCCATCCCTAATTCATCTTGATGAAAGAAAAAAAGGGATCCACTTATCTGGGGAAAACCCCGGATGCTTTTTGTCTTTTAATTGACTGCTCCACCCTGTTTTGAAGGTCCCCAGATATGACGCTGGTGCGGGGCAGGAAAACCTCTATGGGTGGCGAGCGTGCTCAGGCCCATTGTCCATTTTGGATACCCAGAAGCTTTTGGGCCCGGGAAAACACATAAAAAAACCTTTGGGTTTTTGGACCCCAGATAGCGGACCATGATCTTAAGCTGGTCTCTGTGTTTTTGGTTGTGGGGCCCTGCATTCCCATGCTTGGGTGAGGTGGTAAAAAAAAGATTGCCAGGGGGCACCCATTAGGTTTTTTTTGGCCACCTTGCTTCCCGGGCTCCCGAAACCCCAACTTGGACTCAAAGCTGTCAGTCGGGATGTTTTTCCACCGTGACATTTGGGGAAATAAGTGGGACAAAAACAAAATTCTCCAGTTTAAATCGCAAGGCCCTTTTCCTGCATTTTCCCTCTCTATTTGGGGGGGAGGAAGGAAATTGTGACTTTTTTTTTGCCCGGGGGGAATCCGGGAAAGGTGGCCCCCCGTAACTTTTGTTCATTTTCGTTTAAAAATGCGGGGGAAATTCATGTTGGAGGAAAGGAGCACCCAAAGACTCATGTAAAGGAGGGAGCCTTGATTTCCCAACCTCTGGGTCGAGGGGCACTAGAAACAAATTTTTCCCTTTTTCCTCCTCCGTCGAAAATTCGCCCCAACCCCCTTTCCCCAAGGAAAGGGCGTCGGGTAACGTGGGTGTCGGGAATTTCCCCTCCTCCCCCTCCCCCTCCGTTTGTTTTCCGGAAAACAGCTTCAATAAAAAGCCCGGACTGCCTAAATTTATGCACCCGAGAGAAATGCGCCACCTTGCACTAGCTTGGACCCCAACCCTGCCTAATGAAGCCCGATGAAATTTTTGAAACGTCGGGGCTTTGTGGTTTTGGAGGGGAGAGAAAGGTTTCCGTGTCCCCCATCGGGTTCCTTCCCCTCCTCCCCGTCGCTGGGGGCCCTGTTGTTTCAAGTGCCCAAACGTTTCTTTTCCAAAACTAAGATCCCCCAAAATTGTTCATGCTGAAAAAGGGGTTTGTCCCGCACTGCCATTTTGGGGGCTTCTTCAAAACTGGCAAGGTGGGCAGGTTTTCTTTAACCTGCCTCCATTCGGGGGCTCAACCCCCCGAGGTCCCCCCGCTGCTTTTTCCCGGGCCCAATGTGTCATTCTTTATGCGTAATTTGGCATTCCCGGTGCTGCCACAATCGCGGGGGGCATGTGGAGGGTTTTTTCCAAATGTTTTCCCACCCCAACAATGGCCCGGTTGACGGGGGGGCCCCGAGCTGCCCCCTGAAAACGCAGCCGGGGGGGACATCAGGGTGGGGGGCGGAAAAGGCAAACTTAACTTTCGGGAAAATTTGCCCCCACCCTACCGATTTTAAGGGGGCCACAAATTTTCCCCCTTATCGCAAAAACCACCTTTTCCTGGAAAAAGGTTTTTGGGTTTTAGTTGGGAGAGCCTTAAAAGCCCCGGGCCCTGGGGTGTGGAGGGGCCCTCCAAGACAAATTAATTTCAAAAACCGGCCCTGGTTTTTCTCTGGCCGGGGATGCCCCCAAAGGGGACCTTGGGGGAAAAACCCCTCCCCCATCCCTGGGGTTTTGGGGAAGAGGGGGGTCAAGCCCGGGAAAAGCCCCCGCACCCCAAAAGAGACATCCACCCGTCACCCAGTGATTGTCACAGAGATATAGCCCCTTGGCCTTTGGTTTAAAATAGTCAGGGGTGGGTGGTAGTTGGATTTTTCCCCGGCCCACAGTTCAAAACAACGCGCTTGAAATTTTAGATGAAAAGTGGGGGGCCAGGGCAGCGAGGGTTTTTCGGGCAAAAAAATGCCAGCTCGGCATCTGGTTTTGGGGGCGGGGAAAGGGCCATTACATGGCGGAACCCCTTCTGGGGGTCCACCAGAGGGGGAAAGGAAAACTTTTCCCAAAAGGGCCAAAACCCTTTGGCAATGCCGACATTCGGGGTTTTTTGGGTTTTGGGGAGGGTTTTTGGGTTAAAGTGTTTTCTTCTGCTCCCAAACTGAAGACAGAAGGCTGTTGCTAACTGGCCGCTGACGGCGTGTAGGTCGTCAACTGGCTGGAAAGGAGAAGTGTAGGGAAGGGTCCCCTCTGGTGGTGCTGGTGGTACTCTCGGGCGACCCGTTGTAGGCTGAAGCGGAGGCTGATCCATGATCATGACTCTGAGAGACATGGGCAGCTGAGGAAACGCTTGGTGGTGTGCTGAGGAAGAGGCGGAGACAGAGGGTGTGACAGTGTTTGAGGCCCGGCGTCGGACTGGCCTTTTTGGCCAAGTGTTTCACCATTTCAACTCATGCATTCTGCTGCATGTGACAAGACATGTTGGTGGTGGTTAACCACCAACGGTTCTTAGCCTCTACTTAAGCGTTTTACCGGCAAGGCAGCATATGAACAATCGCTGGGGTGAATCAGAGCTTGCTCAAGAAGGCCCAGGCTTGAGGAAGGTTCCTGGACCTTTTGACTGCGATAAGCGAGGAGCGGGTTTGCTGCTGACCGGGCTGCGGAAAACATATCAGCGGACCTTCTTGCGACCCGCCCTCTCCCTTTTTGTATCCACAATTGTCATCATCATCATCATCATCAACACAGGTGACTTTCGTCGTCCTGACATTCTGCATCCAGGAGCTGCGGCTACAACATGAGGACTGCAAGCGTTGCCCGACCGCCCGGGATTTTTGCCGATTGACCGGCCTTCCTTCTCCTCCTCTGGATGGCATCAGTAACTGGCGTCAGAGCAAGAAAATCATCCTCTTTGTCCTTTTGATCTTTTAACCATGCCTTTCTGACCCCAACCCGCATTTTGTCATCAAAGAGTCTTCAGAAATGATTAACCCCAGTGTTGGGTACACGAGTTGACATTTGGCTACTTCATGTTGGAAGACGGTTGCTGGTGATGCTGATGACGACATTGTGGCCGTGACTGGGAGACGAGGAGGTAAGACTGCTGATGCATGTTTGCATTATACCACTGAAGGACAGATGGCGACGCTGTTCGTTACTGAGATTCACAGGGCCCTGACCCAGCGATGACAGGCCAGGACGGTCCGCAACTGATGATGCCGCTGCCATGCGTGTTTGTCTGCCAGCACTGAAGAGCCCTTCTACTCGTCCTCTACCATCCATGTCCTACCCCCCTCTTTGCTCCTTACATCACCTTGAATTTCGCTCCATTTCAGAAATATTAAAATTTTTTGAAGGCATGGAAGAGTTTGGAAATTCCTCTATTCAAGACGCCAATCACAGCTAATCTCAAATCCCATCAATCCAAACAAAATTGCCTGGATTCAAATTTAACTGCAAAGTAGATCTATCAACAAAGCTGGGCCTGCGCCAAAGTGAAAAAACCCGTATCTGAAATTTATTCTGATAATTCAAGGTAATTTTTGAGGCACCTTTCAATTCACCAGTGGAGACTACAAAATTGCTTGTATTCAAATTTAAACTGCAAAGTAGATCTATCAACAAAGCTGGCCCTGCGCCAAAGTGAAAAAACACATATCTGAAATGTTATTTCGGATAATAAAAGGTATTTATTGGCTCCTATCAACTTCACCTGTGGGTGACTACAAATGCTGTATTCCAAATTTTCACGCAAAGTAGATCTAATCAACAAAGCTGGGCCCTGCGCCAAAGTGAAAAAATCACATATATGAAATTTATTCGGATAATACAAGGTATTTTTTGGCACCTTTTCAATTCACCTGGGGTGACTACAAAATTGCAGTATTCACATTTAAGTGCAAGGTTCCTCAATGAACAAAGCTGTAGTGCGCCAAATTCAAAAACACGTATCTGTAATGTATTCGGATAATAAAAGGTATTTTTTGGCACCTATCAATTCACCTGTGGAAAACTACACAATTGCTGCATTCAAATTTAACTGCAAGGGGCTCTATCAACAAATCGGGACTGGGAAAAAGTGCAAAAAACACGTATCTGTAATGTATTGGGAATAATGAAAGGTATTTTTTGGCACCTATCAACCTGTGCTGACTACAAAATTGCTGGATTCTAATTTACGCAAGGTGGATATATCAACAAAGGTGGACTGGGCAAAATTGAAAATGAACACCTATCTGAAATGTATACTGATAATTAAAGTGGAGTTTTGCACCTAACAAAGAGACCTGCAGTTACTAGAAAAGATGTTGTATCCTAATATAAAGTTCAGGCTGCCCAAACCCAAAAGGAAATATTTAAATTTAAAAACTGTTAATAATAAAGCTATTGCAGTGCAATGTCTACACTAAGTCTTGGTGAACTTTATCCAGTATTCTTTATAGAGCTTGTCTGTGTTCGCCCGCGGGGGCCCCCCCTCCGTTCCCCCCCGTGACTTTACAGCGGTAGATGCTCCTTTAAAATTCTCTACCTAACTACATAAAATCTTCCAATCTCTAATCTAACTAAGTTGTAAAGATCACAGCTAACAGTAGAGCTTTCTCTGTGAAGAAATAGATTAATTTTGCTGAGCTGTTTGGACACAAGCAGAGCGCACGTCCTACTGCTCTGAGACGCTGAGAGACACTGAGGCTGAACAGGAAGGGCTGTTCTATGTAAAAAATGTGATTTTTCCAGCCAATCGCAACCATACACATCCCAGTCATGACGTCGCACACACATCTCAACCTGCTCTATTCTGTAAGCTGATTTGCTGTCCGCCAAAATGACAGGAAGCGCCGAAAATGGCGCGATCTTAATAGATGATGCACAGATTTTATCCTAAATTATGATCTAAAAATTTCGATCAACATAAAAACTGTGCCGATTTCAACTTTGTCGATAATAATCGCTCAACACTAGTTATTGTATTTAATTGGGTAAAACTAAATTAGCACATCCAAACCCTAATCATTCAGATACACTCAAGCATGCTGTAGGGGCTAAAAAAGCAGACACAACATAGTATAACAGCATTCAGAAAATACAAAGACAGACGCAAATATGGAGTTTATGAAACTTCATTACTGCTATGTCTGCTATAGATAAAGTTGATGTTTTAGTGCACATTTTGATTAAACAGTATATGCCCATCTACCACGTCAAGGTGAAGTCATCTGATGGAACCTAACTTAACTCAGAATACATTGATGGCTTCAGCTACAAGATAAATGAGTTTAGATAGGATCTAACTGATGAGGTGAACATGAGGTGGTAGATGGGCATACACAGTTTGATCAAAATGTGCAATATAAACCTCAGCTATATATAGTAAAGATAGCAGTAATACAATTCCATAAATTAAATTTACAGTATCTCACAAAAGTGAGTACACTTCTCACATTTTTGTAGATATTGTATTATATTGGACAACACTGAAGATATGACACTTTGATACACTGTAAAGTAGTCAGTGTACATCTTGTATTAAAGTGTAAATTTGTGTGCCTTCAAAATAACTCAACACACAACCATCAATGTTTAAACCGCTGGCAACAATGGTGGGTACACCCCTAAGTGAGAATGGCTAAATTGTGCCCAATTCGCCATTTTCCCTTCACGTTGTCATGTAACTCGTTAGTGCTACATGGTCTCAGGTAGGAATGGGGAGCAGGTGTGTTAAATTTGTTGCTATCACTCTCACACTCTGTAATACTGGTCACTGGAAGTTCAACGTGGCAACTCATAGCAAAGTACTGTCTAAGTATCTGAAAAAAAGAACTCTGCATAAGGATTGCCTAGTCTGTAACAAGATTGGCAACATCCTGAAACTGAGCTGCAGCATGGTGGCCAAGACTACACAGCAATTTAACACGGCTGAGAGTAAATACCAATCGATTAACTGACCGTTACTTGCTCTGCTTTGCGGCCGTGTACACGGCCGCAGGGGGACGGCTTTTCTTCGCTGTTTGTGGAGAAAAGCTCTCCCCCTTTGCATAGACTTGTTCATATTCCGCCCGAAAACCGGGCAGAAGAATGAAGATGTTCTATGTGTTTCGGACTGCCGAAAACCGTCCAAAAACCCTTGCTGTGGGGATACATCCTTACTTTTCTAACAAGTTATTCAAGATTCAAGTCAGGCTTTAACTGGGTATAACTATGAAAATCGTTTTACCTCCAAAATAGTGACTGCTGCCATTCCCAAAAAGAGGTTATCATTCTATTTTCCCAGACTTTGGAATGTCAAATTGCTGTTGCCTGAAAGCATTCAAGGAGTGTAAGGGTATGTCCACATGGCGTGTTCACTCTTTGTGAACATATGTTATTAGTTGCATGTTTGGATCCATCTAAACGGACCCAAACACGCATCTAGCAATGAGCTGTGTGATATTACATTGCTTGCAATGTAAAACACGCATCGGCGTTAAGACGAGTGATCGCTGATACGTGTTTACTTGCGTCTTTCAGATCCGTTCTAAGAATTGACATGTCAATTCTTGATCCGTAAGATGCAGCACGATCCTGCTTCAGCCAAAATGCATCCAAACATGCACCTGTGTGTTGGATGCGTTTTGGATTTGATTGCCACTGTATTTTTGGATGTGATTTTCAGAATCAAAACAGATCCAAAATTAGATCCAAAAATGCAGTGTTAACATACCCTAAGTTAGTGTGTATTTACACAGCATTGTTGCAATGTGGTAAAAAACATATAAAAAAAATTAACCAGGATAAACCATATGCATATTTATATTGGATTGCTACATTTTGACAATGCAGTAATTAGTTATGCGGTTTTAACAGGTGAAACACACTTCGGGTACGTTCTCATGGCATATTTTGTCATGTATTTTAGAGCACATTTTGTGTTGAAATACATGCCAAACTGCGTGCAAAACAATTTTCTAAACATTTCATTCTCCATCATTCACACCATGTGTATTTTAATTTTGCCAATTCTTTCAGGTGTATACCTGCTGTGAAATAATAAAGTATAGGAAGCAGAAATCTGCCTTGGGCACCACACTTTCGCGGTGAAATTACGCACTACTGAGCATAATGACCATGTTTTTTTAGCATGCAAAGGTATGCGTTGGATATAGGCTGTGTAAACCTACCCTTAGGCCATGTTCACACGGCTTAAAACTGGACGTATTTCAGTCTGTAATTACGCGCTGGAGTGCGCAAATTACGGGCTGAAAACATCCCAGTCATTACGGTAATCCACAGTTCTCGGCGAATACCCCGAGGGGGGAGATAATTGACATGTGAATTACCAGCGGCGTATACGCGCCGCTGGTAATACAAGTCTATGGGCCAGCGAGGTGGTGGCCCCCCGCCCCCGCTCCCGCCCCCGGCCACACGGCGTAATTGCTGGGCGTAATTACCTAGCCTCATTCTTTATGCCAATTACTGCATCAGAAAACCTCTGCAAATTGTGATAAAAGTACATAGGGCGACATGTATGGACGGGGCTGTGCCAGTTTTCTGGTGTCAAAAAGCTGAAGTAGCCCTGTTCTATAGATACATGAACAGTCTCACTCCAAACTTCGGCGCGATAAGTGCCTGCACAACACTTTTTAATGCGCCAAAGATTAGGGGTGTTCTGGGGGCATCGCACCACATTCATAGAATTAGACACATTTATGATTCTTTGACGCCAAACTTTGGTGCATAATAGAACAGCCAGACCAGGTTAAAGGTGGTGCCTGAGCCAGACTTGTCATATTGGCACTACAATGCACCTGTATGTATGACCTGCAGAAGAACAGGTTCTGGTTTGCCTTTTAGATGGTGTTTTAATCACAACATACTAAGTTTAAACTTACATTACCAATGTATACAGTATGTTAATATGCTAATAGACATTTTTGGGCAAATATATGCCAAAAAGGTATTTTTTGGCAGACATTTAGCCAGCATATGGTGAGGTTCTACAGGCCCAAATGTATTAAACAGTTTAGTTAACATTACTTAATATTACCACATGAATTAAACATATTCTGCTCCATGGTGATGTAGCCACCCGGGGCTGTCCCTGAGACCACACCTCCACTTGTTAGGCCATACCTCTTGTTTACGAGCTACTCCTCACACCAATATATCATAATTGACACTTAAAGAAAATCATGTTTATATGGCAAAATATATTATTTTACTTTTCTGTTGATGAAGCAATATGAATGCTTTTTATTTGCAGGATAAGTTTACATTTTTATTGTTAACATGTTGGGGAACATGAGAGTTTTTGATCACTTTTCATTCTGTTTTTCTTTCCGACTGGATGAATAAAAGGCACTTCTGGCAGATTTTTATTTTTCAAAGTGTTGTATGTATTCATTAAATAACATAATATTTTCTAGACTGATTATTG